>JAULBS010114514.1:0-14747 GCA_032355785.1 Symmetromphalus regularis | reverse complement strand
ACAGCAAGGGATCTTTTATATGCACTATCCCACAGACAGAATAACACATACCACGGCCTTTGTTAAACCAGTTGTGGGACACTGGTCAGTGTATGTGGTATACACCTACCTACTGAGCCTTGCGGAGCACTCTGGGTTGGAGCCGATCCTGAGATTAAAAATCCCATGCCTCGATCTAAGTACCTACCAGCCTCGAGTCCGATAGCTTAACCACTGCGCTACGGAGGCCGGTTAATACAAGTGAAGTGAAGTATATTGTTTTTATACGGGTCCACATCCAATTTGGTTCGCACCCGTCTCCCCCGGGTCCAATGTCCTAAGACGAGGGCACCGGGCCCGGGGCAGTGGTTAGTGTTAGTAGGAGACTCGAAACCGGCTGCTTTAATACAAGTTATGCTCCGTTTCTTTTGTTTGATGAACAAGGGCTGACAAAAAGGTAGGCATCAAAAAGTGTTTGAATAGTTTAAATAATTATGATTTTTTTATCAACAACTCCACATTTATTGTACATTAAAAAATGTATTGAACACTTAATAATGTTACATGTGCTGTAATAAAGCCCGCCATGTCCAATGCTAAAGTTATGCAAATGCTCTCAATAGAACCGCTCCGACAACATTAGTGATAAAAAAAAAATATAAAAAAATAAAATCTAGACGACTCGGCAAGTCAGCGTAAAGTTTGACTGTATGACCGGAATGCCGTATTTTGGTGTGTCTGTCCGGAAATATTACGGAGAAACCGGAAAGGTAGGCAGGTCTGTAAAATATATTTTCTCAATACATATAATTTTATAATTTTGTTTTCAGTTATCATTAAAAAATAAAAATGTAAAAAATTGCCATTTTGACTATACAACTCAAATGATGCCCACCTCGTTCAACATGGTTACATAAGGTAGCTTTCCAGTTTTGTTGGCAACACGAATACTATATGTTAATGCTATAATTACGTTGAATACAATCGGGTGTTTTCCATCCTGGTTGACATCCTCCATCGCATGTACCGAACTGGTTATCACAAGATGATGATGATGACACCGAGCACTTACGAGTCTGACATGACTCTTTACAGTTGTAGCCGTAGTTCACACCTGTCTGACATTCTGTAACAGAATATATGTTTATAAAGTGTATCAAGTGATGACATAAAACAAAAACATGTACTATACAAAGATGTTTTAGTCTGTGGGTGGAATATAATTGTTAAATTAATTATGATGCATGTCAAAAGAAAAAGAAAAAACATTTATTTTTTTAATCAATATGTATTCTCATAATCTGATGAAGCAAATATGGTGACAACTAACCAAATATGATTTACATCAGGATTTGATATAGTGTTTTTCAATGATTTATTGTCATTATTTCACGGTGCTTTTTTTTTATTTTTCAATTACAACCGAATTATAAATGTAGTCTAAAGATAGCATAATCACTTTCATTTAAAAGAGTCAGTGGTTATCAACATTTCCGATACAGCCTACGATTTTGAAACAAAAATTCAACAACTTACAAGTTATTGCCAAATATTATTATTTGTTATTGTTGGGAAGGGTGGGAGATAATTCCTACCGCCAACATCCGGTTAAAACTGATTAAATTCAGTAAATATACACCAAAAGAAAATGTTAAGCAACTTTTCTGGATATCACGTAATCGAATGTCACTTAATGTTTTCATGATTTTTTAAAGTATACATAACAAAATAAAGTTACTTATAACTGTACTCTACTTCATAACATACAATAGGCTCGTCAAATTAAACCAAACTGACAATTTGAAAAATCAGATTTTGGCCATTTTGTCTGAAGTAGGACCAATAAGACTGCTTTTTTGGGACTCAGCATCACTTTTTCCATATAATAGGCTTGTCAAACCTCCCTTACCTAAAATTCTGATTAACAGCCTCTATCTCTTGGAGTATTAATGATACACGCGCTGAAGGATCGATCGAAAGATGTCTCGCTATTAGTTGTATACTTTAGCGTTTACGTGACTTCCCTAAAACATAGCACCTGCTTGAAATAGAAGAATATAACGCCACGTTCACGAAAAATAAACCTTGGAAGATCTATTCTAAATGGCTAAATATTTAAAATATAATTTAACATATTATATGTCATCCGTTATGGAACCTCCCTTCAAAACATTCTGCATGCGCGCCTGCAATTCCAGTCCAGCTGCCATTTTATTTGTCCATACTCAAGACAAAAATGAAAAAAAATGCCTCTATCGATTTAACCAATAATGAGCATTCTTTTATTTTGCTTGTTAAACGAGGATACTGAAACAAAGATTGCTCCTAAAGTTCATTGGTTCGATCGACTCTTATATAACAAACTGTGTAAATAATGGAAGTCAACATTAAACAAAATAATAAAAATACACTGTACCTTCAGTGCAATCAACTCCTTTTCTTCCATGTAAACAGCCATTATTACACTTTCCATTTGTGTTAGGACAGGTCTGTGAGCCGTCACACTTCCTACTAGAACACAGCCGTGAACATCCTTGTCCGTAGTAGCCCGTATTACAAACTAGAGATAATTATAATGAATATTTTAGTTAACAAACACTGTAACCAATGTCTGACCATTAAATATGTGTTTCGTACAAATCACACGTGTTAGTTTGTTGCTAAACGTGTTTGTGTTTTATTTCAAAGTGAAAAGAAAAATAAATAACGCAAAATAAAAAATAAATAACAAGAAATATTCCATATGCTTTACACAACTCAGATAGTATATACATAAATATTATAATTAATGACCTATTTTGTTATAAGTATCCATTGTAATATTTAAAAGAAACCCGACCCATTTTATAATAAGATAAATACTTTTATAATAATAATTATTTATGTACAAATTCTGTTTTTGTTTTTTTTACCCATTTCGTAATAAGTTCTTCTTTTTCTACTACTACTAGTACTACTAATGCTATTACAAATATCGCTACTGCTACAACCAGTACTAAGACTACTACTACTGTTTGTGCTAATACCAGAAGACTACTATTTCTTCTACTACTACTACTACTACTACTACTACTACTACTACTACTACTACTACTACTACTACTTCTCCTAATGCGACTACTAGTACTATGACAAATAGTGCTACTACTAGTACAAAGACTACTACTACTACTATAAATACAACTTCACGGGGATGGTTTGCCTGGGGTACTACTACTAGTACTAGTGTTACTACTAGTACTAAAACTGCTACTACTTCAACTAGTAGTGCTATTACTTCTACAAATACAACTATTCATGGTTTGTCTGAGGTATTAGTACTACTGCTGCTGCTGCTACTGCTGCTAATGCTACCACTACTACTGCTACTACTACAGCCTGTTACAGATTTGTTAATGAAGTTGTAACTCATTATTAAGTTTTTAAAATAAACATATTTTTATAATAAACTTATTTTTCATCAATGATCTACTGAATTTGTATTTACCATATCCTTACGTATTAGTTTGTTTAGTAACATTATGCTATATGTACAGGTCTTGATGTAAAATTATTTATGTATGTAATGTGTGTGCGTGTGTGTGTATGTATGCGTATTACTTTGTTTAATAAATTATATTATATATACCTCTAAAATTATTGATGTATGTAATGTGTGTGTGTATGTATTAGTTTGTTTAGATATATTATATATACCTTTAAAATTATTGATATATGTAATGTATATGTGTATGTATTAGTATGTTAAGTAATATTATATGATGTATACCTTTAAAATTATTATTATTGTGTGTATATTAGTTAGTTTATATAAGTGAAGTAACATCAGTGTGACCCCCTCAATAACCAATGTTTGCTTTTCTGCTAGGGCTGGGATGTTCAACAAATAACAGTAAATAAATGCTTGCCGACAGGATAGTACAAAAAACGTTTAATAAACTAGTTATGGGCCACTGGCGTCGGTGTAGGTGGTTTGACTTTATATTTGTTTAATAACAACACCTCCAGCTCAAACAAATAAACATCGACTATTGGAGGTAAAGTAGTAAGTGGTGTACACCTACATATTGAGTATTGCGGGGAATTCACTCTGGGTTGGAGATGGTACATTAAAAATCCGATGCCTCGACTGCAATTTGTTCTCATTAATTTCCAGCTGAGAGTCCGATAGCACAATGACTACATCATCGGGCCAATGATAGCTTTGTTTCAATGCTCAACTCGGTAGATGTGGTGAGACAACTTGTAAAACAACTTTTAAATAACAGTTTTAAATAATTGTAACCAATCGTTAGGTTAGATGCCTTCAATATGCACTGTATTGTTTTGGTAATTGCTCAAGAGACCGATCAGATAACAACTAATTTAATTTAGTATATTCATTAAATAAGAAGGTAATGGAAACATTATAATAGTTTTCGTAGAAACTGAAGTAGTTGTAGAAAATAGTAACTAATTGCAATAGTAGCAAACCATCTAGTGGTAATTTATGTAGTGATAGTTTTCGTAGTGCTAATAATAGTTATACTACAGGTAGTAATTGTAATAGTAGTAATTACTGTAATAGCAGCATAGCAGTAGTATAAGTAGCTGTAGTTGTAGAAGTAGGTATTTGTGTTTTTTTTGTGTGTTTTTTTTTTTAATTACTACTGAATCATGGATTTTTTTTTAATTACTGCTTAATAAAAAAAAATATATCGGCTATTAGGGAGGGTTCATACTATGGTTAAATTAAAATAAATCGGTGTACAGAACTTTACACATTATGCATAATACACAATACACTAAACATGACTAAAAAAAGATAATTGAGTATAACAATGGATGAAAAATAAATTTATTATAAATATTTGTTTCTTTTAAGTAATAATAATAATGGTTTTAGGATGACATGATTCCACCACACATTGTCTCTAAGGGACGGTAAGTCAGGACAATCGATCAAAATATGACGCACTGTCAACCTACACTGACAGTACTCACACAAGACTAGCTTCACGTAAAGGTGCTTGTTCGCTCCCGCATTATTACAGTTAGATAAAATATATTTATTAATAGAACATTTAAAATAAGTGTATGGGATAGTTATATTGACACGAGGCTAATTCAAAGCAACCTTGACATCTAGGTCTGCCAACATGACTGGACACCCAACAAAACAATATTCGTTTTGTGAAGATAAAAAGACCCACTTTTGTATCACCATCATCCCAATAAAGGGATGTTCCAGCTTCATATCGTGTGAAGCCTGGCAACATGAAAATGAGTCTTTAAAATAACAAATGTGGCTGTGTCCGAAATATAATATTGTCCAAGGTATCGTCTTGGCGGTATTTTGGCAGTACAGTTTTATACTGAATCAGGCAATCTCTTGGGAAATTATTTGAGATGAGAATACTATAACAGAGGCTATAGCATTGTCATCTAGTAATCCATCAAAATTAACACGAATTAAATCATTGTATTTATTCTTAATTTTCAAGACATGTTTGAATACTAGTGCAGTTATATCATCTTTCTTCAAATGCAGTAGATAAAACACAATATCAGGTGGTACCAAGGTAGAAGAATAAAATATAAAGGTGTTTCCATTATGTCATCAAAGCAGATGTTGGAAGCAGCTAAAACTGATACAAAGACAAACAGTTGGAATGCCATTTTGCTTCGCATTAAACAAAGTCACATATTTTTGTAGTAGTAAGAGTAGTAGTAGAATAAGTTGTATTTTATTTCCTAACAATGGGTACTTAAAATTCTTACAAAACAGAACACTTTATTTCTCTCCAGCAGTTCAGCAACAGCATAAGAGGACAATACATTATAAAATAAACATACACGTGCAACAAGATGATTTACAAGAGGACTGTCTAAATATAAATATAAATACCACAACAAAATACATCATTCAAAATATAACAAATCATTCAAAAGATTAAGCTGCACCGCTCAAACCCTGAATGGAGAATAGATCAGTGGCCTGTTTAATGATAACGGTTTTAAACTGCGAAAGCACAAAGCGATCCTATTCAATGCGTGGTCACAGTTGTTGTGCGCATTTAAGAACATTATAACCACTTTTAATTTGCGGTCAATGTAGTTAATTTGTTCATTGTCGTAACTGCGATGTCGGAAACCACACAATAAATAGCTGCGGCAGGTATCTCTGGGATTTCCCTGCACGTGCGTTGTTGTTTCCTCCTTATTGGAAATATGGCATTGATTAATAATAATAATAATAATAAATAGGAAAAGCAATTTCAGTGAAGGTCAGTAGCGTATAATAGCGTTCATATTTTCTGAAAATAAAACACTTTTTCTATTGAAACAAGTGAAAGAAAAAACCAAACAAAAGAAAACCTGCAACCATGCCCCTCCCTCCACAAATAAAGAAAAGAATAAACACAAGGGCTCTGGGACCGGTGGGGGCTGGGGCTGGTCCTCCAATAATTTTCATAAATATGTTCCTTATTCATCGTAGAATTATTCACCTGCAAATTCGGATGTTCAGAAACGGGAGCAGCCTCACCCCAATATGAATTTCATTCCAACTCCCCTGGTATGTATTACCCTGTCTATGGAATGATGCATAATAAAGATCCTTTGTTGCTAATCGAAAAAAGTAGTGTTTGGTGTGGCGGCAGCATTTCCTCTCTGATTACTGATTATTGTAGTCCACAACCATAATTGTGTCCGACTCCAATAAAATAAAATGTGTTGAGTGCATCGTCAACTAAAATATTTCCACATTCTTTCTTTCAATAAACAGTGCATATCATTGTCCACTTTGCACAAATAAACCGTATAAATTACTAAATAATTGCACGATGAGTACATTAATAAACCAAATGATAATTGTAGTTAGTTCATAGTGGGTATAAGGGGCTGGTGTATGACGGAGCGGGGAAATGAACCTTTGTATTAGTAAATTTTATTTATTAAAATATTTAATTATAAACACATGTAATGCAACATTCATGTTAAAAGTGAAATGATGCAAATAAAATAAATTAACAATTTATGTTTAATTGTACGTTTTTCACATGCCGCAGCCATGGTGAAATCTTGCTTTCCCGACTTACGACAGCGCACAGCAGTAACGACTGGTGGGGAGCAGGAATAAAGCAAGACCATCACTGCGCTGTCGGTGATCGGTATAACCGCTTCATTGACTGCAAAAATGTCAATTTATGCTATCCTAATGTTTGCTCTGTCCTAACGCTGTCGTAAGTCGCGCTATAACCGCTTCATTAAACCGGTCCATGGTGATTTCTTTTTAAAACAGTACGTAGGCATTGGTTACATAATTTATGTGAATAACTTAATATTTATTCAGTAATGTCTTATTTATTCTGAACATGTGTCCACTTGAATTTGTAATTTTCGAAGTTAATGGCGCTTAAACGCATTAGTAATAATACATTTGTATTTATAAATTTTGCTAATTTCTATAATATACCTATTATTTTATTATTTAGGAGTTGACTAAGCTTATTTGGTCGTGTGTAATAGTATGGATGTAAAAACTGTTTATTGAGGGTCTTCAATTTTTTTTAATATACATACATAATGGAACTCATCTCCAATCTCCTTTATGTTACATAAGGGACATAATCAATTTTCCCATAGGATATGATTCCAGCGCCCAGTTTCTACTGGCAAATAGTAGTTTGACATTCAAAACATCGCAATACTAGTCCAGACATTTTGTGGTATAATAGTAAAATATTTTTCTAATGTAAGTTGTTGTTTAAAAAGTTTGTGTTTCCTTTCGTGGGTAAAGAAATACTAGCATTCCAAGTTTGTAAATATTAATTCTGTTGTCTAAATTTTATTCTTTGCGAGAGCCACTGTAGTGTCAGAAACGTATATAACGTCCAAATATCACCCATTCCTAAATTATCTAAAATAGTTTTTTAACTACTGCAATCCAGTTATATTTAGTATTATTACAAAGATAATCTCTTAACGTAATTTTGTATAATAGTGAACATAGCTTCGTTTGTTTTCCTGATACAACGCGTGCCCACTAACAAACAATTCTTCCCTGGACAGTTATCTCTACTGGGGTTCTACCTAACTCACCATATAGCATAAAAAGAGGTGTTGATTTTTTAAGTGGTAGAATATGTCTAATAAAATTAATATGGACTGAGTTACATATATCATTGTTTTCATAGCCACACATTTCACAACCATATAGTAGTATTGGAAGGATTAGAATTGGTTGTTACAATAGTAGTTTTGTATGCGTTCTGTATTACTGGTCATAATATTCGTGAACCACAGTCAAAGATTTTAGTCAAATTTTTTTAACTGTTAATGATATCTAAGTATAGTCGAATATCTTAACCTACCTTGACCGCAGTCATTGTTCTGCCATCCAGGCAAACATCCATCTACACATTGTCCGTATTCTTTATCACAGGAATCTGACCCAGAACATCGTCTACTCGAGCACATATGTGTACATCCTTTCCCATAGTATCCATTGCCACAAGCTAGTTGAAATTAATATTTGAATAAAACAGAAAATGAAGTATGGATCATTGACTTTAGTCAACAGTTTTTAACATTGTCCGTATAATCACAAAACATCACAAATCCAAACATAGACAAAAACGAGTAAATATTTATAATTCATGTACAATGTTTACAAATTACCTTCTTCAAAGTATTCTATCTACAAGTTGTAAAATAGTCTGATTATTATGTAATGAACACTGTAAATACATTATTAATATATCATGAATCAAAGGGCAATAATTAGTGATGATTTGATTCAATAATTAAATGACATATGTCTAGGTTAATTGAAACATACTCTAAACAGTTTTAAAAACCTCAACATTGACTCAGAATGCGATGCAGTGGAGAATTAATGTTATAAACCTACTGCGAACACGAATCTTTATTTTTCTTATTATTATTTGGTTATATTTAACTTCAGCAAGGTGCCAGTGCTAAATATGTTTAAAATATCTTTGAAGAACCTCTTTCTAAATGTCTCTATCTGCCCATATGATCGGTTTTTAATAAGTATGTTCAGAATCATATTAAATTTTCATTTATTGGATATGTTGAACTTCTGACAAATCATATTATTGTAATTACAAGCCAACTTACGTTGAGTGCAGTCAGTTTGTTTCCATCCGGACAAACATCCAGCTACACACCTTCCGTATTCGTGATCACACGTTTGTGACCCAGAACACTTTCTGCTGGAACATAGCTTCGAACATCCAGATCCATAGTATCCAGCACCACAAGCTAATATCCAAATAAAATTAGAACTCTTGTATAGTTACTCTGGTACATAAGTGCAAGTGATTCAATCTTGTATGATTCAACGAGTTCAATTTATGGTAACAGTATGCGAAGAAAGCATTTACAGACGCTGGAAGTAATACTGGAAGTGTCTATCTTCATCATAAATATATTCTCCAAAAAAAATGATTATTTCTTTGATAGTTGTCCACAATGTAATCACATTTAAACAACACAATGTCATCGTGTTAATACAGTCAATAATTAATGTCAAAACGTGAAATCAACTGTTCGCTAAAATTGAGCGCGTCCTGCCACATCGGTGACAGCAGGCGAGAACAACTCTTAATTTAAAGTTTTTTTAAATTGTTTTTTTTGACCACGTACAAGCACTTACAAACAGCGTTTGACATTCAACCAATTAAGTAACAGCTGACAGTTTTAGACGTTATATATATATATTACTTTCACAGTCATTAGTAAAGCTGTTTTTATTCTAAGTCGCTGTTTTCAGTTCATAGTATTGCCGTGAAAAATACTTGAATTCGATGCATTTTATCTTGAAATGAATATGGCAAAATGCCTTTAAATAGAATGTTTTGTATGACTTAACGGTTAATATAGTTAGTTATGACATAGAAAATGATGGGATGCGCTTTATTAAGATTATTTAATTCCTAATTTCTAAATAAAGGAAAATACTGTTGAATATCAGTATAGACTTCTCTTTCCTTGAATGCATGGGAGACGTTTTCAAAATTATTCGATTTCACCATCTTAAAGAATCTAATAATCGGCAATTGTTGTAATTGTTTCTTTTTTACATGGATCCTTAACGCAAATTTGACGAAACTTTTAAAATTTTCCTTTATTGTTTAACGATTTGGAAAGATCAGAATAAAACTGGGGCAAACTACGTTTTACATGAATATGGTGATTTATGTTAACAAATGAAAGTGGAATGCAAGTGCTATGGTTTGAGCAAGTCACTTTTACAATAAAACAATATATAACTAAAGTGCAGTTTTCTATCGGTCTTGCAACAGTCTCACATCATTTTTTTTGTTTTTTTTGTTTAACTGCACCACTAGAGGTAGAGCACATTGATTATTAATCATTAGTTATTAGATGTCAGGCATTTGGTAATTATGACACGTAGTCAATGTTAGCTAGTATCCGACGGGTTTTGAACCACTGTCTTCAGCTAGAGAGGCCGATGCCCAACCGTTAGATCACTGAGGCTCTCAGTCTCACGCCAGTGCTAACTTCATGATAGGCTTCTTGTTATTAAAAGAAATCACATTGTTTACAATGTAAAAACTTAGAAATACAAAGAAATTTTCTGACGTTTTTCCTAGTTTCAATTTGACTGTTCTGCTCAAGAATACAAACATACCTTGAGTGCAGTCCGTTTGCATCCATCCAGGTAAACATCCCTCAGTACACTGTCCATATTGAGTGTCACATGACTGTGATCCATAGCACTTTCTGCTGGAACAAAACTTTGTACAACCTGATCCATAGGAGTATCCACTGGTGCAAGCTATGAAAGATTAATATTTTATTTATTATACGCACAACAAATATATGAATGTTTATTTGCGTGTGTGTGTGTGTGCATGTTATAAAACAAATTTTATTATGTTGATTAGCATTCTCTCTAACTGTAATACAGATTTGAAATACATAACATACATACATAAACCAGCCTACCTTGACTGCAGTCATTTTCTTTCCATCCTGGAAAACATCCTTCTACACACGTTCCGTATTCTTTATCACAGGTTTGTAATCCGGAACACTTTCTATCATTACATAACTTCAAACATCCTGATCCATAGTATCCAGTGTCACAAGCTACAGGGAATTAAAACGAAATAATTGAAAATAAAATCATGTTTAAAACATTTTGTTCTATCAATATATCAGATATCATCAGAAGATAAAAATAAAATGCATATCATGATCATAGAATTACAAGTTCTCTTTCGTACAGCAAACCCATATTAAAGGAATCCCATATTTAATTATTATGATTAAACATATTGTTCTAAATAGCGTTAACAAAAACAGTTTAACAAGCTTCACAATCAAATCCTGGTTAAACATTTGTTTTGTTTTGTTTAACGACACCGCAAGACCAGATTTATTTCTTTATCATCGGCTATTGGATGTCAAACATTTGTAGTCACACGTAGTCATCGGAGGAAACCTGTTATATTTTCTTCAGAATCAAGGTGTCTCTTACATTGCACCTTCACACCAGCAGTAAAGAACACAATATGACCTTTAACGTACGAGTCATAGGGGAGTGGTAATGACGGAACAAATCATATAAGATAGACAAACCCGCTCCACTCCCTTACTTGATATATTATTATTTTTATATCGGTATATATGACAATCTATATGATCTTAAATCAAAACTAATTTTTTGATTTGTTTATTATAAATTGTTGTCTTTAACACCTAATCAACATAGCAGTTAGAATTATATCTTTACAAGACAGAATCCTTGATATGTATAGGCAAATTTAAGATGACATGTACTCATGATCGTGAATCACCGAACAAGGCAATGATACCAGATGTTCGAGAAAGATGATTTTATTTTTAATTAATGGAATAATACTGCTAATTGCATAAAATATTTGGGCAAAATGCCTATGCAATTGAGAGGATTCTACTGTATTAATTTTTTTTATTGTCAAATATCTTGTCATGTGCATATTTCAATTTGTTTTTGTATATATTCCTCCTACGCCGCTGAGCAACGGCTCGAGTGTAAATACATTCTTGTGTTGCATTGTCTTGTAAAATCTTGTTGACAAAAACTCATTCTCGCTGTCTAGATTAATATCTATATTGAATAATTTAATCAAACTGCATAAAACAAAATATCAACTACTGCTAGTGATTCGATGAGTGATTAAACAAAGTGTTACATGCGATCAACCGTTGCATGTTATGTACTGAATACATGCATTGTTTGGTTCTCTATATCTTCTAAAGATATCGATGTCGTCGGATTCGTCACCTTCAGCGAATTAATTTAGGGTATTTCTCATTCAAGCCAGTTATTCACATCTGGTATAGAAAATATCCCTTGCTGATAATCCAGAAGAGAAGAATTTGTGGTAGTAGCAGACTGTTTCTAAAGACCATGATTCACAAACATCGTATAATGGTAATATATAATATCCGTTGAATAAACATAATATATTAAACCAAAAAAAAATCTGTTCTATTAACTAATAGTATCGTCGTATTTGTAAACTATCATAATGCGTTGCCATTTGGATATAAGCTTTCATAACATTTGAAATATCAAAAAATGGATAAAGGTTAGTGTCAGAAGTGTTACAGTGCAATGGGTATTTCAGTACTAAAAACATTACTACTTCACCTTGTCTGCAATCAGTTCCAAACCATCCTGGTGTGCATCCATCGTTACATCTGCCAGTTGAACCATCACATGACTGAGATCCAGAACAATGTCTGTCAGAACACAAGAGAGCGCACCCAGCTCCATAGTATTCAGAGGTGCACACTGGCTTTACTAACAATACAAAATACATGTTTATCATTAAACTATTTAGTACTTGCTCCATAATAGTCATAGCTGCACACTGGCTTTACTAACAATACAAAATACATGTATATCATTAAACTATTTAGTACTTGTTCCATAATATTCAGAGCTGCATACTGGCTTTACTAACAATACAAAATACATGTATATCATTAAACTATTTAGTACTTGCTCCATTGTATCCACAGCTAAACACTAACGACTAACAATACAAAATACATGTATATCATTAAACTATTTAGTATTTGTGTGTACATTTATTTATTTGTTTATTATTTGTTTAATTATTTATTTATAATTATTTATATATTTTTGCATCTATGTTGTCACAAAATATTCGATAATGCGGGTGACACATAAATAAACACAAATGTTAAAGAAACAAACATTAACATAAAATAACATCTATGCAAATGAGCTTTTCTTGAACACAAATGAGATGTATAGAGAATCATTTAATATTAAAATAACTATATAAAGGATATTTTAGATGATGAACTTTATATATATATAATCGGTTGAGGTTTGGGCTCGATTTTATTACATAACAAAAATAAAAAGTCGAATAGGAATAAGTAACAATGAAATTTATCTCCCGTTGAATAAGTACCTATCCCGTTTAAAACTGCTCATATTTTCAATAAAATACGATTGGTCTCTCATTGAGTGAAGTTTACAATTTATCAATGAGTGCTATGTGAAAATGGAGAATTCATATTACGAGAGGAGAGTCACATTCAGAATGGATTGAAAGCAATGCAAACACGTTGCAATATAACCACAACTAATTCCATTTCCTTAAAATATGTCTGAATATGTACCTTAATTAGTTAAGTAATTAGATTTCATCATTCCTTCCACACACATATTGATGTATTTAGTGTAGTCTAAGAGATAGAGGCCGTTAATCAGAATGTAGGTAAAGAGGACATAACTGCCATTTTGGCCAATTATTGGCTAAAATCAGATTTTTTCAAATCTTCAGTTTGGTTTAATTATTTTATATTTCTGAAACTTCTAAATCTTGTAAACAACTATTTTTGACAAAAGGATAATAATATAATTAATGTGGCCAAATTTTGGCCAATGGTAGCCAAATTTTGCACACATTTGGACTCAAAATTCCCCGAAATCGGTTACTTTCTTGCGAATACAAATATAGTTGCTCTCGTGTTTTAGGTAAGAGAGGTTTGACAAACCTATTGTATGGAAAACGTGGTGCCGAGTCCAAAAATAGCAGTCTTATTGGTTCTACTTGAGACAAAATGGCCATTTTGGCCATTTATTGGCCAAAGATGGCAAAAATCTGATTTTTCAAATTGTCAGTTTGGTTATATCATTTTATATCTATGAAGGTTCTGACTCCTAAATACAACTATTTTTGACAAAATAATGCTAATATAACCGAAGTGGCCAAACTTTGACAGGATTTGGCATAAATTTGGACCTAAAATTGGTTATTTTCCGATGTGATTTTAGGAAAGGGTGGTTTGACAAGCCTATTAAGTCCGTGGGCTGAGTGGGCTCACTTTGCACCACCTCGCCTAACACTGACAAAATTGTATCTAATTTATAGTATTTAACCTAAATTTTTAATTTTTAGGTGTTAACAGTGAACATATAAGGACTCAATACCATTGCTAGTGTGTTGAACTTGGTTATAACACTAAATATTGTTGACGCCATTTTTGGGGTAGGGGAAACAGAAATGGCCATAATTATGGACATAATGATCACAGGTAAGTGAACGACCCATCAAAATGTTTGTGTGGCCATATGCAAATTGGGTCAATAATGAGGTCAACAGAGGTCAAAAGGTCATCAATTTTAGCGACTGCTTAAAATCTGACACAGGACAGTATAAGTGGCCAGTGTGGCATTGAATTGGAAAATATTTTCTGTTAACAGCCTG
>JAULBS010114503.1:0-14750 GCA_032355785.1 Symmetromphalus regularis | reverse complement strand
CTTTCGGTAGGCGGTAACGCGGGGGTGGGTCTGGGGGGCATAAATCGAGGTTATACTGTACATGTAGTTTAGGCTAGAGAAAATGGATGACCATTAGCTACATGTATAATTATACTAATAATAATTACAACAGTAAGAAAAAACATCTTAACACTTAAAAAAAAATGTCTAGCCACATAAAAAAAAAAACGTTATGTGAAAGATTAAATATCTTTTAAAAAAACTTATTCTGAGAGCCATTAATTTTTAGCTTTTTTTATTCAGGTTTGAAAAAAACTGAAAACAATCAAATATTTCTACAATAGGTTTATATTTTTTTCTTAAACAATTACTACAATGTCTGACTAAAACTAAACTGCTATAGGGTAGACAAGGAAAAAAAAGAAACACCTTAAAATCGCTGTAACACTGGGGACCATTAGTGTATTCCTATCTCTGTTAGGATCGGATGTAACATTATAAACATGACCATCATGCTACAGTAATTGCTTTAGTGCCTTTCTCATCTCACTGACCTTAAAAAGACTAGTCAGTATGTAGATATAAAAATAAGATCAACTTCTGAAATTCCAGAAATCATTTCTATAATTTCATTATTATAAAGATGACCAACATGCTATTGAAACTGCTGTCACTGACCTTAAAAAGACTAGTCAGTATGTAGACATAAAAATAAGATCAACTTCTGAAATTCCAGAAATCATTTATATAATTTCATTATTATAGAGATGACTAAAATGCTATTGAAACTACTGTCACTGACCTTAAAAAGACTAGTCAGTATGTAGACATAAAAATAAGATCAGCTTCTGAAATTCCAGAAATCATTTCTATAATTCTGCTAGGGGACACAGATATTATAAAGATGACCAACATGCTATTGAAACTGCTCTCACTGACCATAAAAATGATGTCAGTATGTAGACATAAAAATAATATCAACTTCTGAAATCACTGAAATGCTGTAGGGCATTTTTCTCATCAACCCATGCTAAGAAATTACTTTAACAAGAAATAATTTCTATAATTTCACTAACTCTGGTAGGGACTTACATGTAGATAAGATTATAAAACGACCAACATGCTACTGAAACTGCTCTAACGTCTTTCTCTCATCTCAATGACCTTGAAAAAAACTGTAGTCAGTATGTAGATACAAAAATAAGATCAACTTCTGAAATCCCATAAACTCTAGAAATAATTTCTGTAATTTCACTAATTTTGGTAGAGATTTGGGCAGGATTATAAAGACAATCCACATGCTCTCTATCTTACTGACCTTAAAAACAACTAATCAGTATGTAGATATAAAAATAAGATTAACTTTTGAAATCACTGTAACTCTAGAAATAATTTCTATAATTTCATTAATTCTGGTAGGGACTAGTGTCAGATTATAAAGACAACCAACATGCTACTGAAACTGGACTAGTGTCTTTTTCTCATCAAGGTGTGCTAAAAAGAATGAGGTCTAGACTGAAAAATTACACCAACTATTGTAATCACTTCTTCTGCATTCAAGCTATACATGTAGTTGATCATGTTTTAGATTTGGAGTTCGGTTGTAGTGATAAAAACCACTGTCTCTATCAAATCTTCTTTGGAACCCCAAATCTTGACAGCCAGTGTTGCTCCATTCTGGCTTCATTGAAGAGGTGGCAAAATTGCAGAATGTGTTCTGGGGATTGTGGTCCTGTTACACACGGGCATTCATCAGTGTCTGCCAGATTCAGGAGGTACATATGGGTTCTGCGATAACAATGACTTGTTCTTAGCCTGCAAATGGTTCTCTTGGTATCTCTTCAGATGATGAATTGGATCATTGATTTTAGTGTGGGTGCATCAGAAATTGAAATCACTGTAACTCTAGAAATCATTTCTATAATTTCACTAATTCTCTAAAGACTTGGATAAGATTATAAAGACAACCAACATGCTACTGAAACTGCTTTAGGGTCTTTTCCTCATCAAGCCATGCTAAAAAGAATGAAGACTGACACAAAAATTAGATCAACTATTGAAATTACTGTAACAAGAAATAATTTCTATAATTTCACTAACTCTAGTAAGGACTTGGATAAGATTATAAAGACGACCAACATGCTACTGAAACTGCTCTAGGGTCTTTCTCTCATCTCACTGAAATGGAGAAAGACTGTAGTCAGTATGTAGATACAAAAATAAGATCAACTTTTGAAATGGCGGCAACTCTAGAAATAATTTCTATAATTTCATTAATTCTTGTAGACACAGACATACCCATAAAGACAACCAACATGCTGTCAAAACTGCTGTAGGGCCTTTCTCTCATCAAGCCACGCTAAAACAAATGAGGCCAAGACACAAAAATTAGATGAACCATTGAAATTGCTATCATGGAAATCCATACTACTTAGCTATTTTTGAAAGAGGTTAATGACATTGCACAAATCATCTTGTTCTGCATGGGAAGACATATTTTTCTTGGGAGTGGGATGTAGCTCAAACTGTAGCGTGATGTAGCTCAAACTGTAGCGTGGTGTAGCTCAAACAGTAGCGTGATGTAGCTCAAACTGTAGCGTGATGTAGCTCAAACTGTAGCGTGATGTAGCTCAAACAGTAGTGGGATGTAGCTCAAACAGTAGTGGGATGTAGCTCAAACTGTAGCGTGGCCACCTTTGAAGATGTCGGTCATCAGATCGATCTTTCTAATTGGACCCATTTGCATTTTGGGCTATTTTCCATTCCAACCAGTGGTCAGTAACTGGTTTATCAAAGGCCATGGCATGTACTGTCCTTGCTGCTTATCAGAAAGAGTAGCCTATGTGGCAGCAGCGGGTTTCCTTTAAATATGTCAGAATGACCAATATGATTGATGTCCAATAGGCAATGATAAGATAAAAATCAATAGAGGTGTCGTTAAATAAAACTTTACTTTTTTTTACTTATTTTTCTTCTATATGTTAAATATCTTATGCTATTTCTGCTTCTAATTAATATAACATCACAGTAAAATATTTCCCGCCTTTTTTTATGTGTCAGTGCATTTAGGTGAAATCATAACACTGTGTTCAGCAACCAATCAGAGGAATGTTATGTTTTGCCATTTCAAATGTGGAATAAAACAGAAACAAAGTACCAGTTTATGCCTGTGTTAATTCCGGTATAGGCCCTATCTTATGCTGTTTTGGATGTTTGATGTCAGACAAAAAAAAAGAAAGAAAAAAAGGAAAAAGAAAAGTCGTTCCATAGTTTCCAATTCAAAATTAATAGAACGTATTTAAAAAAAGATTTTCCACAGTAAATACAGACACATCATAGAAATAAATCTGTGTTGAACTACTAACAAGTATTCATAAATCCGTGGACACTGTATAGGCTATATATTTAAAATTAATAGAACGTATTTAAAAAAGATTTTCCACAGTAAATACAGACACATCATAGAAATAAGTCTGTGTTGAACTGCTAACGGGTTTTCATAAATCCGTGGACTCTGTATAGGCTATATATTAAAAATGGGTTACGCAAAGAAAATGTGTCGCACAAATTTGTTTTGCATAACCCATTAATGGGTTATGCAAGTTTTAAATTTCTGCAGCACTGTACATGTATACTCAACTAAAAAAGAAAGTATGCATATAATAAATAGTCATTTATTTCATAAACCAGATGACATTCATGGCATAAATTCTGGAATTAGATAACCACACCATTTAGGTGTGTGTGTGTGCAGTAATATTGCAAGTTACACTCGTGTTTGATGTCAATAATTATGCTAATTTATGGTGAAATGGCACATTAAAAGAAATATTCAATGTTTCAACATGTCATTAAACAAAAACCAAAAAAAAAAAAAAACCCACAACAAAAACAACATCAAAACTGCTATAGATTGGCAATTTTAAAAAGATGAGCATTAGTATATGGAAAAACATTTTTATTTCAACAGTTATTTCTATGGCTTCTTGCTTTCTCTGCACTGAAGAAGTCTGGGAATAACTAAGATACTGAAAGATAGATATAAACAAAATTAGGTCAACGATTTTATTAGTTTCGAGAATCCTTAGCAATCGCCAGTTTGTAATATTTAATGGTGAATTAATCTGTATGAGCTTGGACCATAGCCTGCTGTAGGTCTTCACTGATTGGTGCAATTAATCTGAGGTGATTCATAAAAATAACCATTTTGTTCATTTGTGTCATACAGCCCAGTATGGCTTCTTAATTGCTAGCATTCAGTAACCAGTTTCACGGCCTAAAAGTAAAGTAAAGTTTGTTTTATTTAACGACGCCTCTAGAGCACATTGATTTTTATCTTATCATCGGCTATTGGACATCCAACCTCACAAAGTCAGGGGTCACTCTGGTCACTCCGAGTCCGTTTGGACTCCTGACCAATATAGCTCATAAAAACATGGGCGAGAAAACATATTTTGATTGGAAACGTCATATCATGAGAAGAATGGAAGCATCCAATCACAATTCAGCTTTCAATGCATCGACCATCACCTTATCGATGTAAATAATGGATCACGGAAGAAAGGTCAAAATGAACGGGAGTACAGAGGTTATCAATTTGGAAATATGTCAGTTTCAAAGATAATTCCAAATACGTGTACCAAATAAAAGGTAATGCAAAATAATGACAGTTGCCTTCTTTGTAAGAAATTGTTACCAAAGAAAAACAGGCACTTTATATTTGATGATAGTTTAACTGTGAAAAAGCAACTTCACGAGAACATGACAGTTGTCGATCTAGCTTATAAAACGAGCAATCTGATTGGATAATATTTTAAAGTATGACATCATCCAAAAAAAATTTGTAAAGATGGCACGGTAAGCAGCCCGGATTTTTATGAGCTATATTGGTCAGGAGTCCAAAAGGACTCGGAGTGACCCCTGACATATTTATTTAGAGGAAACCCTCTGCCGTCACATTGGTTACTCTTTCTGATAAGCAGAAAGGGGGCTATTATATGCACCGTCCCACAGACAGGACAACACATGCCACGGCCTTGGATGAACTAGTTGTGGATCATTGGTTGGAATGGAAAATAGCTCACAGGTGGACATGCTACCTCTTGAGCTACATCCCACTCTAGTTTTAAGGCCTACTTATGTTACATATATTCAAATCTACATGTATTTGCACGCAGTAACTGTATGTTTGAACTGACATTCTGACTAGAATAATTATATTAGAATTATGCAAATCAAATTCATGTAAACACGTGTACAAACTACCCATGTGTGAGCCTCAATGGTCCACCTGCAGAACATAAGACTCTCAAGCTGATGACAGTGGTTCAAAACCCAAAAATTACCAAATAGGTTTACTGAGAAGGATTGATCCAATGATTGACCGCTTCACAAGCGGACACGCTACCACTTGAGCTACATTCTGCTCCCCTACCCAAATAACTTACTATAAAAATGCTGCAATAAAAAGAGTTCAGTCTATTTGGCTATAATATTCCAGAACATGGGCAACCAGCATTAATTCTAGATTTTAGCTTTGCTCAGGATGTTCCCTCTCTCAGTGACAATTAACCAACAAATCCAAAGTATAAATTCTGTGCCAACAGCTTTAATATGTCTTTAACGAAAGGATAGACGAACATTTTACGACTTTCTCCAAATCGTAGGGTCTTTTTACTCAGCTTTTATGACAATGCCGACAATTTGACGGCTGAACTACTCCCTACTTATTCAAGCTCAATTGACTTTGGGCGATGAAGGCTAGAATCTTGCCGTATTTGTATCTGTTGGTTATTGATCAGAAATGACAATCAGACAAGCGAGAAGGAAAAGTCATATTTTCCTCGTGCTCATAATTTTTCTCTGTCCGGTCCACAAACGTCAATTGGCCTTTGGTTTGTGTGTTCACCTAAATCAATGCAAGCCAATTGCCAAAAAATAGCCAAATTTGAATAGTAGGGAACGTGTGACAAGCAGATTATTGGAAACGCAAGATTTATTGAGAAAGAATAATCCTATAAATAACAATAGTCTGAATTAGATTTGTATACCTCCTGGATCTGGTGTCCTTCCATTAAGATGAGGGCCTGGGATTCGAGGTGGTTGTGGTGCGGGGGTGGGGTGAGGGCATGGTGTGGGGAAGGGGGGCCATGCCCAAACCAATATGGATGTAAAAAAAAAAAAGTAAATAAAAGTTTGTTTTATTTAACAATGCCTCTAGAGCACATTGATTTTTATCTTATCATTGGCTATTGGACGTCAATTATATGGTCATTTTTACATATTTATTTAGACAAAACTTGCTGTCGCCACATACAATGTAAGCAACAAGGGGTCTTTTATATGCACAGTCCCATAGACAGGACAGCACATACCACAGCCTTTGATGAACCAGTTGTGGACCACTGATTGTAACGGAAAATAGCCCAAACCTCAAATGGGTCCGCTGAGAAGGATCGATCCAAAGACCGATGGCTTCACAGCTACCGTTTGAGCTACATCCCACTCTGTCAATATGGATGTGGCTAATAATTCTTTTTCTTTTTTTGTTTAATGATAACACAAAACCACACTGATATATTAATCAAGGGCTATTGGATGTCAAATATTTTTTTATAAACTTTGAAACACACAGTCAAGTGTGAGCCAACCTCCAATAGGTTTAGAACCACTGTCTTCAGCTTGAGAGTTCGATGTCCTACCACTGGATCACTGAGGCTCGTACATATCAGTTACAGATCATTGTTTGGAACATAAAACAGACTAATTGGTCTATTGAGAAAAATCTCTACCTCAGCAGGAAGCTGAGACCAACAACTGATGTTTAGCTTTACCCACCACAGCACTTGATCACATACATGTACATATACAAAGTATCCGCTAATATTCAAGGAAATTACATTTCTCAAGTTCCTCAAAAGTTTCATCCTGTAGACCCAGTGACTTTCCGTTTCAAAGAAACTATTTTCCGTTTTGTGTTTTTGTGAATTACGCTTCATTTCCGTTTCAGGAATAAAATATGTTTAATTAGCAACTGAACTGAAATAATTTCTGACAATTTCTAGGAGAAAATGTTATTTATTCATGATTCATTAATTTTGTCATACATGTAACGGTAACAAGTAATTATTTGAATCTACCCTCAATGTCCCCATTCACATAAAGCATAGCAAGTCACTTTGTATTTTCATTTAATTTTGGACTTTTTGACCGACACTAAATGCGGGGTCTCTGTCATTGTAACAACTCATTATTATACATGGTGTGACATCACGTGCAATTTGCTGTTTATAAGTGACGAGAGACCACATCAGGAACAAAAGTTACATTCAGTAACTAAATAAAATCAAACATAACTGTGCAAATTTTATTAAAAGGGAATTAGTCTTGACATGTAGTAAACATTTATTTCTATCACTGGTGTGACTCTCTATTAGTGATGGAACCATTTACAGTTTGGGCTATTTTCTGTTCCAGCCAGTGGTCCACTACTGGTTCATCAATGGCTGTGGTTTGTGTTGTTCTGTCTGTGTGACGGTGCATATAAAAGACCCCTTGCTGCTTATTGCAAAGAGTATCCTATGTGGTGGCAGCGGGTTTCCTCTAAATACATATGTCAGAATGACCATATGATTGACGTCCAATAACCGATGATAAGAGATAAATCAATGTGTTTTAGAGGCGTCATTAAATAAAACAAACTTTACTTTACTTTATACCTCTTTCTCATACTGCTCAAGATCCTTCTGTTTCTTGCCCAGCGCCTCCTCTCTGTTCAGCAGATCCATCTCCTCGTCCAAGATCTTCTGTTTGTGCTGGAAGAACTCCATGCTCGACTCCAGCTGTTTCAGCTGTTCCTGCAGCTGTGGATCCACTTCATCAGCCTTCCTGAACACAGACCAGCAATAAGATCAATTATATAACACAATACTAACACAAACATCAGCTGTTTCTACAGCTGTTGTTCAACCTCATCCAGCTTCCTGCACACAAACCAGTAATCAGAACTAATATATCACATAATACTAACAAAAATATCAGCTCTGTATATGTTAAGATGGTGATTATATAATGCATACTAGTATTTTTCCTATATGCCACTGGCCTCAACCTTTTACAGAGATACTGTTTATAATAAGATAAGACTTGATATAGTAGTTGAGGACTACAAACTGTATAGACTAATGAGTTCACTGACGAGAATCGTACCTGAATCAATAAACGTATCCTGTAATATTATATTTACACTCTCAATGCTGAATCCAAAGGAAGCTAATTTTAATTAACTAAGAACAGTTCAACTGAGATACCATCAAATGACATTACATAAGGCTTGGTTTTGCTTAAAGATGAAGGAAAACCAAACAGACAGAACAATTCCCTAACAAAATGTGACCAAAAATATGTTCCTTAAAAGGAGTTTGAACATTTTGTATACATACATTATAAATAGTTCCTAAATCTGTGTGAGTTCGTTTTAGAAGATCCTGGACATTAATTTTATAACAAAGAAATTCAAACAAGTACGCTCTGCTTAACGGAAAGAGTGGCCTATGAAATGCAAACATCGTAGCTTACACACTTAATATCTCTGCATAAACAATGTGCTAGGGTATCGTTAAATAAACAATCATTTCCTCTTTTGTTATTTTGTTATGGTCTCATGATACAATTTTCTTATATGTCAAAGTCGCAGCAGCGGGTTTCCTCGAAATAAATATGTCAAAATGACCATATGATTGACGTTCAATAGCCGATGATAAGATAAAAATCAATGAGTTCTTGAGGCGTCGTTAAATAAAACAAACTTTACTTTGTTAGATAGAGAAACACTAACTAACACGAAACAATAACTTTGCGATAAAATGCCAATGCTTCACAAAAATACACCAGTTAAACCTATCATTAACTCGACTAAATAAGACTGAACAACTATTATTTATACTTGGCTGTCCACAGCATACCACTTCAATAACAGGACAATATTTTCAATATATTTTTGAACATATATTGAATATATTTACTTCTTTCCAGGCCCGTAACATTAAATTAAGTGATTTTCCTTACTTAAAAGTAAATTTTTTTTATGTTAGTTCAAATTCCTTAATTAATATTTTCCCAATTACTGTCAATCTATATTATAAATATTTGATGATAATTATTTGTGAATTTGATGTTCTTTGAGTGCAAGTAACATTTATGAATTATTTTATGCAAAAGAGTATGGAATGATTCAGTTGCATTAATATTTGTATTTAGAACATTTTTAATGCTCGTATAAGTCCTTATTCGGAAATTCTTTCATTACAGTCGGTCGTCGGATCAATCCTTCTCAGTGGACGCATTTGCAGTTTGGGCTATTTTCCGTTCCAACCAGTGATCCACAACTGGTTCATCAAAGGCCGTGGTATGTGCTATCCAGTCTGTGGAACAGTGCATATAAAAGACCCCTTGCTGTTTATCGGAAAGAGTAGCCTATGTGGCAACAGCGGGTTTCTTCTAAAACTATGTCAGAATGATCATATGATTGACGTCCAATAGTCGATGCTAAGATAAAAATCAATGTGCTCTAGAGACGTCGTTAAATAAAACAAACTTTACTTTCATAACAAGCTTTATTTATCATCAACTGTATTTGAATCTGTTTTATTTATATTTTAGATCATTAACTTAAATTTTAAAACAATAATTATATGTCCCACAACAGAAGACATTAGAAGATATATTTTGTCAAAATCTGTAATGGGGTTCACAAGATATATCATAAAACAAATTTCATCAAAATCAATACTGCTATTTTAAAAATGGAGGCCATTTGGGATTTCTCCGCGAGACCCAAGATTAGTTGTTCTCTTAAAAGTGGGGACCATGGCCCTACCGAACCCCCATCCCCAGCTCTGCGGTGTCTGATCATGTATAGCGACTGAACTCGTATCCGCACGTCAATTGGATGAAATTTTAGAAATGTTTCCGTACATCGTTTGCATTCAGAACCAAAAACCAAGCCACCGCTAACTAGATAAGTATTTTACGCTTAATGTTAAACTCAGTGAGAACTTCTGGAACTATTGAAGTGTCATCCGCGAAGGCTACCATGTCCTAAACGTAAGATAGGTACTGCGTTTTATCTCGTCCGAGTATCGAATTAAACATGCCGTATCCGTATGCCGTATTCGTATCCGTGTTTATCTCAAAAGAGCTTTACACATTAACATAAGACCTCAACAGAACGTGAAATGACATTTTATAGTTACTAACTTGATGCCATTCCGTGAAGTGAGAGCTAACACATCCTTTTCACAGGATCGTCTGTGTTTCTCTACCAGCTGTTTCTGAATGTCCACCTAAAGTAGAAGAAAGAAAGACCAATCAATCTAAACGTCCATGTTGGTGAGTTTTAATTGACAGGAGCCATAGCTTTTGGTAGGTAATAAACGTGCGTAATCAATACACAGGTATCGAACCACAGGCATGTAGTCAATATGCAGTGTTCACTATATTACAAAATACAAAGTGTGTTCAGGGGTGGATGAAGACATTTCTATAGAATATATCTATTCTAAAATAATTGCTTTTGAATTAAATGATTCTTGAGTTAGAATGTCTTCAACAAAAGCAAACTAATTCTCTTGAGATGAACATTTATTATCGAGAAACAAAATAATAATAATAAAAATAATAAAATGGAAACTTTATCCTCTCACCAATAAGTATCTAAATATACATATACCGAACAGCAAAAGAAACGCAGATTTAATTTGCAATGTTTGATTAAATAAAAGTTAACCATATTTTGACGTTGGTTGTTTTGCTTACTGGAGGCATATGCAGAGAAGTGTAAAGCGTGCCAGGCATGAGTTTTATGGTTTTATGAATGTTTAGTCTAATTCGATTAAACTGGATCTGAACAAACATTTCCATTTCTTTTGCTGATCAGTATACTTCCGTCAATAGCTTGTTTTGAGTTTTATCAGCAATTCTGTATGACTACAAACAATATATACCGGTGTGGGTTGGTTTGTTTTAATTTTTTATAATTATTATTTTTTAAAGAAAGATTAGTTTACGTTTCAGTTTTGCAGTTTGAACAACTTGCGTTCAAGCCCTTGGTTGTGCTGTCCACGAGAAGACAATTGTCAGTAAGTTACTGTGGCCATGCAACGGTACACATTCAGGACACATTTCCCTTCACTAAATTGTGGTTTGTAGTGGATGAAAAAGGATTTGAAATACAACAAAGCTTAAATCATCATTAAAAATGTATTCATATATTGTATTGCTTATACAATGTTGATTACCGCGACACCAGAAAGTTCCCGGTATCTATTAGATCACAATGAATTTCAGTTTTTTTTTAAATTATGTAAAGGGCAAATACAGAAATGTATCTACTATAAATACTCCCTTAATGCTTACACGTGAATAATACATACTATAGGTGTTTTGTACATATGCACTATTGGGATATGATGCTTCGCTGACAAAAATGTTTGATGCAATACCTTATTAATTATGTTTAACCTAAATAGTTTTCATCTAACAACTAGGTTGTTTTTATGATTGCTGCCACTGTTAAGGCTGACTACATTAACATTTTGCGAATATCACCATAGTTTTAATAGCAATTCAACTTACTTAATTTATTTCTTCTCTCTTCCTTTTTTTTTCTTATCGATATTACTTTTTTCACTAACTATTCTATTATTTATTATTTACCTTCTTTTTATTCAAATATAGTCTTTTTGGTATTATGTGTATTGGTACTATAAAGTTGCAATTTTAGGCCCAAACCTAATACAACAAAAACATTTATTTGAGGTAATATGTATGTGTGTGAGTGTGTGTGTGTGTGTGTGTGTGTGTGTGCGTGTGTGTATGAATATGTCTATGAATATGTATATGTATGGCATGTGTATTTGTATATATGTACATGTGCATATGTATATATGTACATGTGTATTTGTGTGTGTGTGTGTGTGTGTGTGCGTGCGTGTGTGTGTGTGTGTGTCTGTGTGTGTGTGTGTGTGCGAATATGTATATGTGTATGTGTAAGTGTATATGAATATGAATATGTATATGCAATATGTATTTGTGTATATGTATATGTGTATATATGTGTAAATGTGTTTATGTGTATGTATATGTATATATCTATATATGTATTGAGCATGTATATGTACATGTGTATGTTTTGTATATGTATATGTATGTACTGTACATGTAAATGTATATGTCTTTGTGCATGTGTATGTATATGCGTATGTATAAAACAAAAATAATAATATAGAATCAAGTGATTCATATATGCAGCCCCTATCAGTTTTGTATATATCCTTTGGACTCATACAGAGATGCTGTTTTGGATATGATAGTTTTATACTTTGTGTTAGGTTGTCATATACAGAAATATGATCACGAACATATTTTTCTTCATATTACATCATAATAGGTAATAAGCCGGATAAATGATCTTAAATTTCATGCGTAAACATAACATTATTCGATCTGTCGGAATATTCTTTGTTCTTGTTCAGATCCAAAAAAGGTTAAAGCCTTTTGTGTAATCAATATTCGTTTTAACAGAAGACACACTTATCACGTAATGGCGAGGGTCTGTATTATTAATACGAATGATGATATACAATGAAGCTCGAGTCAATGAGATCGATAGTTTTACCTTTTATCATACAGAATACCTGTGGATTTTGTTGACAGCACATTTTAAAATTAATCACTATCTGAATTAGGAAACTCTATTTTTAATGACAGTATTGTTTGGCGTGAGGTAAAGAGAAAATAATAATAATAATACCGCTTTGAAGTATTATTTCATAAATTAACTAAATTTAGTCATTACATCACGTATTTTATTAATGTAATAATATACAAAATTATAAACACAATCACTTGTTATAAAGGTGATCTGGTCAACATAAAAATGTTATTTAAATGTATTAGATTAGTTGCCATTTTATTTAATGGTGTTTCCAGTTACGCGGTGTATAATGCTTCCATCTCTTTCTTCACTATATAGCTCATTCAGCTATTGTACGTTTGGCTAGTAGGTAAGGGGGTCAAATCTCTGTCGAGGCATGTTTTGTTTTTTTAAATCTCTATACTGGCTCCAATCCAAAGCGAGTGCTCCGCAAGGCTCATATGGTAGATGAACATAAATGGTTTATCAAAGGCCGTGGTGTGTGCTATCCTGTCTGTGGGAAAGCGTATATAAAAGATATCCCCTGTTGTTACCGGATTGAGTAGTCTACGTGGCAGATTTCATGTAAAGACCTTATGTTCGATACCTAATAGTCGCAGAATAAACTATGTGCTGGGGTGTCGTTAAACAGCCAATCCTTGCCTTTCAGTTATTATTTTAACCATTTGGCTTTACGGAGCACAACTCTTTTTACACAGCCAAAAATAGCCACATATGTTTAACGTACATTCAAGAACGTAATATTTTCATGTAAATAGGCGGACGTATATTTAACGTACGTTTAAAAAAAACCTACGTTAAACATATTGATAAAAGTTTTTTTCATATAAATGTTAAACATATGTTAATGACATACACAAACACATGAAAAGGGCTTCTTGGTTGCTAAGGAAGGTATATTTAATTTGATTTTTTAAATATCCATTATATATTTCTGAATCAAGTACACTTAAATTCCTATAGAGGTAACTTTTCTAATTACTTCAGACAACTGTTTTATCATTGTTAAGATCATTCGCTAAGAACACCTTATTGATTACTAGCGAAAGAAACACCATAAATACTCATATAATTATCTTAAACGTACGTTAAACATGCGTTCTGTTAAACGTATGTTCAAGAAACGTATGTGAAACATATGGTTAACATAACTTATGTTCAACATATGTTTAACAACGTATGTGAAACATATGTCGCCAATTCACATGTGAAACATATGTGGCTATTTTTGCTGTGTATCTTCACTATTTTAAAAGTAATAACGGCATGCTATCCTACTTTCTCAAAACTTCTCTTGAACTCTGTCTTTTAGTTACATAAGCAGTATCTTAATATAATGCCATTGATTAATGCAGAAGTATGTTTTTTACTAACATAAACCAAGGATAATCATATGTGTGTTGTAATGCATCGATCTAGAGGTCTGATAAAATTCAATATCTTGAAATAAATAAACTACATGTTTAGCCTACACAAACATAACACTAATTACCAGCACGTTAAGTGTACTGGGTGACCGAGAATTTTCTTTGACGTAAGGCAAATCAATGTATTTTAAATTATAATTAACTGTTGTATGCAGGAAAATCAATATAAATATATGTACAATGGTATTTTTTTGTTTTAAAAAGAAAGAAAAAACATGCAAAATTCTACATAATGACATCGACCAACATTATTAAACACCGTCTATTAATGTCAAACAGGTATTACAAACAACTATAAACGTTCCATAAATGAATTTTAAAATTACATTGATCTGTGTTTGCGTCCGCCTGAGGTGCAATAGGTCATCAGATCGAATCCATTCAGGGGTCCCATTTGGGCTATTTATCTTTACAGATAGGGGTCTACAACTGGTTTAACAAAAGCTGTCCTTTTGTTTGTCTAATGTGTAATTATACATTAGTCAGTAGTCGAAGTGCTGCGTACACCTTTCGTCAGTAGTCGAAGTGCTGCGTACACCTTTCGTTTGTCTAATGTGTAATTATACATTAGTCAGTAGTCGAAGTGCTGCGTACACCTTTCGTTTGTCTAATGTGTAATTATACATTAGTCAGTAGTCGAAGTGCTG
>JAULBS010114492.1:0-14751 GCA_032355785.1 Symmetromphalus regularis | reverse complement strand
GCACTTTAAACTTAAAATTGTGAATATTTGCTACTGTTTTTTTTGCAGGTAAAAATGTATTTACAGCAAATTTAGACACCCACAAAATGTGTGTAACGTCAATTGTGATTGGATTTCCGCAAACTTCCGCCGATAATTCGACGGATCACAAATCACAAAACATTGACGAGAGGGGAAAGAGAGCACCGGCTGCATATGTTCTTGTTTAAACCGTGTAAACCGCTGCAATCACTTCCGCTGTCCTCACTGAAACAACTGTCAAGTAATATGAATAGAAATCAACGAAAATAATACTTTTTTTTCTTTTTTTTAAATATTTAATGAAATTCCGTGAAGTTCTGGGAACGTCCCGGGAGTCGGGAATTCAAGAAACATAAGCTGTAAAATCCGTGAGACTCCCGGGAATTCCGGGAGGGTTGGCAACACTGGATTCTCGTATTTCCAATGTTAACGTTCGATCCGCCATTCACAGTAATCGTAGTAATCGTTAGCAAAATCCTTTGTTATTGAGGTGTCATCTATTTTTTTTTTTCATCATTTTCACGAGCGTACAAAACGTACTTTGGGGAAGGAAGCGTGTTAAAAGGACATGTACGTTTTTCAAAATAAATTTTTTATAATGACGATAATATTATTTCGAAATCATCATTTTTTTTCCTTTTCAGTTTGGGGGCAGAGGGTGCGGGAGGGAGGGGGTCCGGAAAAAGATTACATTTTGTACGTTCATGAAAATGATGAAAAAAATGGCTGACCCCTAAACTGTTTGTATTACAACTTGAAGTATTCAGACGTTGTTTTCAGAAGTATACGTTTTGTTTACAATTGTTGTTGATTTTGCTTCTGAATTGTACTAACTGCTAACTATAAAAATATTCATGTAACTGATCGTGTATACAATTGGTGCTCTTGTTCATAAGGATATGTAATACATAATTATAATTATGTGTAATACATTGATCTTTGTTTTATGTTTTTCATTATTCTGATGATTGGCAACTCTGCAAAATAGTAAAACCAAAACAAACTGCGAAATGTCACTGTATCCTGTACCACAGCCCCACAGCTCAATAGCTGTATACCTCCGCCATCTTAAGTAAAAGTACATTGCTGCTGCCACATAGGCTACTCTTTTCTGTTAACAGCAATGGGTCTTTTATATGCACTTTCCCATAAGCAGGATAGCACATACCATGACCGTTGATCAGCCAGTTGTGGACCACTGGATGGAATGGAAAATAGCAAATGGGTCCACTGAGAAGGATCGATCTGATGACCGCCCACTTTACAGGCGGACACGCGACCGCTTGAGATACATCCTGCTCAACGATCCTATGTAACCAATGATGCCTGTTAACACTAGTTCATCGTTTTCACTGGTGAAATTAACAGATTCTATCACTAAAGGATGCGATCATTGTTGTGGCTGAAAATCTTTACTATCACTGCTACCAAAATATCTTTTGAATTTTTTGGTCCCGAATTATGATTTTGAATAGATTTTGTCTTATTGTTCTGTTTCTGACTGTTACTGCAGCAGTTCAGGATATTCAACAATGTTCTACCAACAGCAAGTCTTCGGTGTCTAGAAAATGAGCAAGTCTTCGGTGTCTAGAAAATGAGCAAGTCTTCGGTGTCTAGAAAATGAGCAAGTCTTCAGTGTCTAGAAAATGAGCACGTCTTCGGTGTCTAGAAAATGAGCAAGTCTTCGGTGTCTAGAAAATTAGCAAGTCTTCGGTGTCTAGAAAATGAGCAAGTCTTCAGTGTTTAGAAAATGAGCAAGTCTTCAGTGTCTAGAAAATGAAGCAAGGATGACTTCAGTAACAAGACTCGACGAACAGCGGAGCACGAATCGAACGCCACAAAAATTATCACTTTTTTTAATAATACAGAAAATAACATTGAGCAGGGAAAATTCATTCTTAAATATAGAAATGCCCCAACATATTTCAAATTATATATATATTTTTTTTTATATCATACCACGAATATCAATAAAGCATAAACTGATTTGCATAATACAGACAAGTTCGTATAATCAGTTGGACATAAAATGTAGTTTTGCTAAACCTGACAATACCATCATTATATATGGTCTAAAATACAGTGGAGAATAATCCAGAGGGTACCAAGATGTTCGCTACTTCAGAACCAAAAGGGTTGTTGGGGTAGCAGCTAATGGAGAAAAGGGCCAAAAGCTGTTTCTCACCTAGACACAAGTTTCATTAAAATATCTTTTGATTTCAAGATAAATGTGGAATAGCTTTAGAAACCTTCATACACCCTTTGTGCACCAAATGCAGCTCACTTATGAGCATTCAGTGATACCAGTAAGTGCCAAACCCAGACTTACACACTTTCGGTTCTGAAGCAGCGTGTAATTAGATTACTTTTAGCATGCAGAAATAATTGCACTGCATAGGAAACCTTACTAAATAACTAATGAGATACAACTTTAGGAATGAGGATGTTTTTATAGGTATCATTTAATAGAGGTGTTTACGTCATCGTTTCCTTTTGGTCCATTTGCTCTGCCTTGAGAAACTAATTTATTTCTGCGTGTTATAATCTGAACTACAAATTAGTTTTTTTATTTATTTTTTTATTTTGCTTTATTTATTTTCTTCTTCTCTGTCATCTTTATTATTATTAGTATTATTATTTTTACATAATTCGAGCACAATGAGTTATTAATCATCGGCTATTGGATGTCAGACATTTGGTAATTTTGATACGTAGTCTATAATATGTGAAAGTGTAAGCCAGGCTCCCGTGAATTTTGTATCATTGTCTTCAACTTCAGTAAAACGTAATGATTGTTTTATTTAGCAACGCCTTTAGAGCAAATTAATTTTTATCTAAACATCGGCTATTGGTCGTCAAACATACGGTAATTCTGACATAATTTCTCTCTTTAGAGGAAACCCGCGGCCGCTGTAAAAGCTACTCTTTCCGATACTCTTTTTATATGCATTTTCCCACATACATGACAGCACATACTACGGCCTTTGATGAACCAGTTGTGGACCACTGGTTGGAACGAAAAATAGTCCTAATTGCGAATGGATCCATTGAAATGGATCGATCCGATGACCGACCGCTTCACAGGCGGACACCTTGAGCCACATCACGCTATCTTCTTCAACTTCAGAATCCTATGTCCTACCACTGGATCACTGAGTCTCTAAATCTGTTTTCATATTCAAAACCGTATCTTTATAACAGAGTTCAGGGGATATAGCAAATCCATGCTTATGCACTCGTGAGTCATTTAAAAACAGTGGTTGCCTGTATTTATTTTCGTGCTTATATCCAATTAAGGTTGAAGAACACTGTCCTGCGCACACAGTTCATTTTCCTGTGTCCAGTACAGTGGTTAGTGTTAGTAGAAGACACGAAACCTCTGCTGCCGTATCACACTAATGCGGCTATACTTATCAATAAGCTGCATGGGATCTTTTATATGCACTACTAGTATTCCACATAAAGGATAGCACTTACCACGGCCTTTGATAAACAAGTTGTGGACCACTGGTTGTTGGAAGTGGTGTACATCTACCTACTGAGCCTTGTGGAGCACTCACTCTGGGTCGGAGCCGGTATCGAGATTAAAAGCCACATTCCTCGACTGAGATTTAATCACAGTACCTACCTACCAGTTTAATCACTACGTCACATGGGTCGGTAGTCATACCTCTTTACATTATCTATTATAACAGAACATACAGTAACAGCGTTACGTTTTGGAAACAAAAACGTGTATTGGATGTGCTAACGTTATAACGTCAACTAATGTGGAAGAAAGACTGGCAGAGAACGTAGCTGATACAAAGAAAGAAGGCTGTATTACTATTATTATGTTATTAAATGGGTGTTTTCATATTGGCCTTGTTATAGGTCCAAGGACAGTTATATTGGCCTTGTTATAGGTTCAAGGACAGTTATATTGGCCCGAGGCAAGCTGTGTTGACCTGAGTCAACGCCGAGGGCTTAAACAGCCGGTCAAAAACCATTACAACAGTCTGTAGATCTATAACAAGGCCCATTTAATGACATATTTATTAATCACCTTTCACTGGTGAAAATTACATTTCTACTGGTTATCAATGCATGAAATGGTATATATGTAAGAAACTAAACAAAATATACTTTGGAAAAAAGATCGTTTAATGGATGTTTAACACATCTTTAATACTCTAACAATTTCTTCTATCTTCTGTTCACTGGAATTTGCTTAAAGACGAGTGTAACAGTGTGTGGAATTTATTAGTTTAATGAATAAATAATAACAAAATATTAAAGAATCTTTATTAAAACGTTATTTATTAAAATTATATATTAAACTTTTACGACTGTAGGTGTAAACGATAAAACGTCCAGTTCGGATATATTTCACTACTGGCTTTTAGTTCGGAAATGGCTAAATGTACTACATCGGAATTCGTAATTTACAGTGCATTCACTTCGGAAATAAATGAAGATATATTCTTTCCACAAACAGTTTATATCATAGAAAGTAAACTTTCCTTTATTAGAAAAACTAACAACGAAGCGGTGTAAATCTTCCTCAGGTAACATATTAGAAATATATACACGGGAAGTAAAAGCCTTGTATAGACCATGGACCATGGACTCTAACCCCTGTGGTGCAGTGGTTAAGCTATCGGACTTGTGGCTGGTAGGTACTGGGATTGACACACACACACACACACACACACACACACACACATACACACACACACACACACACACACCAGGCCCGTAGCCGGGGAGGGGAGGGGAAGGGGGCAGGCGATCCTTCCCGTAGGTAAAGAGTTCCGCTAAAATGAAATATATATATTGTTTTTTTATTACCGTCTACATGAAATTTCGATTCTCTTCGCTAAACATGCTGGCTACGGGCCTGCTCAACACACTGACTAGTGGCCCACAACTGGCTTATCATTCATCAAATGCCGTGGTATGTGCTATCCTGTCTGTGGGATAATGCATTATGTTTATCGATAAGAGTAGCCTCATTAGTGTGGCGGTAGCGGTTTCGTCTCTCCCGTTAGCACTAACCTCTATCCTGGACAGACAGCACTGGAAGCAGAGTTGTGTGCATAGGACAGCGTGCTTGAACCTTAATTGGATATAAGCACGAAAATAAATACAACCAACCAATCAACACAAAATGCGCCGATTTAATCACATGGTCAAGTAATGTTAAACAAACATTCCTTTCCTTTGTACACATTTGAAGATTGTATTTTAAATTTGATTGGGTCATTATCTTACTTGGATATACAAGTGTTCGATTTGTATTTGTCAGTACAGCACAGAACAGCACTGCACAGAACAGAACAGAGCAGAACATCACTGCATTGCATTGCACTGCACTGCATAGTACAGAACAGCACAGACCAGAATAGAACAGCACTGCACAGAACAGTACTGCACAGAACAGAACAGCACTGCACAGCACATCACTCAACAGCACTGCACAGCACAACAGCCATCTATTTATAAAAATACTTTAATATATTCCCGTCGTACTCTTGATATCTGATGGAATCCATATTATCTAAAGTAGTACTATATAAGGTATGATATGAAAAACCTTATTACCTTATTCAGTATTATATATTATAAAGGAGGTTTGAGCTTTATTAGCTGGAATCATTTTGATTAAAAGGAAAAAAGTTTAAACATCATTTCTAAAAGCGAACACCCTGATGTTATTAAATGACTGGTAACACACAGAAATAAAACAACCGCATGGGAAACCCTACTAAGTTACTAATGAAATACGAATTTAGCCTGGATAATGCTTTTGTTTTCTCTCCGAGTGGTGCCATCATCACCAACTGCCCTAGTTCAGTTTATTAATCGTTTTCTTTTTTGGATATCTTCAATGAACATGCAATGTCGTCATGTTATTGAGATTCAACTGAAAAGCGGATATCAGTGCTTAAAAATCAGATGGGGGAACTAAACCAAATAACCTTTTTTCCTGAATTATGTCTGGGGCGGATTAACTTTTCTGGTGGTAAGCCAAGACAAAAAGGGCACTGCTACACTATTAACGGAAACCATTGATAAACCAATTTATTATCCTCAACCAAAAAAAGAAAGTATGCATGTAATCAATAGTAATTAATTTCATAAACCAGACAACATTCATGGCAGACATTCTGGAATTACACAACCACATCATTTAGGAGGAAGTGTGTATGTAGTAATATTACAAGTTGAGCATGTGTTTGCTGCCAATCGACCATTACTGTGACCGCACCATGAAACACAAATATTTCAACATGCACACTTTCTTTTTTTGTTGAGTATATATTGACATACCGTATTGCTCTACTTATAGACAGAAAAGTTCTTACCTTCTTAATCAGCTTTGTGCTAAGAAGCGCACGAGGCTGTAACCAGAGGTGATCTCTGATTTCAGTTTCTGTAACACTATTATCATTTTACGAGAATCGATTGTTAGCCCATCGCCCAACCCCCAACCTGGAAGATTAGGAGTAGGAGGTCAATTTTTATCTGGTCTCAACCCTACGACCATTTAGGGTTGGGTGATCCTACCAGGAGTATTAGACTCATGTAGGCACAGCTCTTAGGGTCTCTGAGACACACACGGTAACTCACCATGACGAGGTAAAGACCTCAAGAGATATTATTCTCCTGTTGTAAAATAAAAGCAAATGTTTTGGGGATTTTTTTTACTGGTTTTACCTTTAATTTCTCTTTGATTCTTATTTCCTTTACATGACCATGAAAATGATCGGAAACCCGACAGATTTTCTGTAAAAAAAACTATTTGAACAGGACAATAGTTTTGGATTGACGTTTATATTCTCCTTTTTTAAAATTAGAATTAAACAGGGTATTTCTCTTAAATTTGGGGTTGATCTGATACCTTGGACTCAGCCTTTCCCTGACAGTCCTCATTCCGTGATAAAATGGATTATATTTTCTTTTCTAAAATCTGACTTTCCTGAATCCAACCTTTGAAGTTAATTGTTCTCCTTTCGTGACAAAAATGGATTATATTTTCTTTCCTGAAATCTGGCAAGTCATTGGCTTTTTCAAACTAGAATATTTAAACAAGAAATTGTAGCAAAATAATGCTCGGTTGATTGAATTGGTAAACACGTTTGATTGGAACTTTTTATCTAGGATCATACAACACTCGTGATGAATTAAAACCTCTTTCGTTTGTTAAACGATGTCATCATATTGACACAATAAAAACGGAATCGGGATGTAGCTCAAATGGTAGCGTATCCGCCTGTGAACCGGTCGGTCGTCGGATCCATCCTTCTCTGTGGACCCATTTGCAGTTTTGGGCTATTAATTCCAGAATTTTACCCACGAATGCTGTCTGGTTTATGAAATAATAGTCCACAACTGGTTCATCAAAGGCCGTGGTATGTGCTGCCCTGTCTGTGGGATTATGCATATAAAAGACCCCTTGCTGCTTATCGGAAAGAATAGCCTATGTGGCGGCGGCGGGTTTTCCCTCAATAAATATGTCAGAATGACAATATGATTGACGTCCAATAGCGGTTGATAAGATAAAAATCAATGTGCTTTTGAGGCGTCATTAAATAAAACAAACTTTACATATTGACATAATTAAAATAAACGCGTTAAGGATATGAAACAATCTCACGAGGGACAAACAACAAATAGAAAATGATTATAATGTGTACATAAATCATAGTGGAAAACAAGAATAAAAAATCTCCAACTGCACGTATCTGACTAAATGTTTAAATAATAATTTCCTCGAAATAAGTTATGTTTAAAGAGCGATCGGTGAAAAGAAATTTGTTTGTGGAATTGAAAATGGTGGATTTAATAAACACTCTAATCATAAATCAATCATAAAGTTCATTAGTTGGCTGCGAATTGTGTTTCGACAATGTGAACAACACTGAAGAGCCATTTTACAAAACAAATCAAGTCACATTATTAACAAAATAGCAAGTTTGTTCTTCATGCAGAGTTAATCGCAAAATTAAATCTCATTAAATCGTTAAGTCCTGTATCTCAAAATTAGAAATATAATTTAAGTAGTTATCTCCCTTTATCTAGTCTGAATGTATTTCAGTAGATCATTTCACTGAAATGCTAAACTACACAAATACTGAATATGCTCCTCCTTTCATTGGTATATTATTATTATCGGCCCTGATCATAGGCGTAGATCCTGGGGGATGGGTGACACATCCTTCCTCACATATTGGACAGGGGGCTGCCTATATACTTACCCCCTGTTTCGAAAAATTGAAATTAAAATGCCTAAATAATAATCTTTACAATTATTTCTCTTTATTGTATCAATGTAATACTTAACTATGTGGTAGTAGCTCAAATATACAGAAGTCCACAGGGGGTTAATAATGGCGTCAATCTCGGGGGACGGGTGGGACACATCATCTCCAATGTTTGAACAGAAAGCGACTTTCTCCCTTGGTCTAGGTAATTTCAAGAATGTTTTCTGCAGTAATTTTCTTCCTCTTTTTTATTTTTTAAATTTGTTCTCTCTTTTTTTATTCCTTTTTTTTTTTTCGAAACATGTGGCCATAATTTTGTTTTGTCTGAACATGTTCCGCCTATCCTCTATACAGGTGCTAAATAATCACTTTAACATCCAGTTCTATCTTGAACATAGCACACGTTTGAGAGACGTAAATTCAATTGTAAAGCGCATGGCATTGTTCAAATTACAAACCTGATTGTTAACAGAAATCTCTGAAAGCTCTTGCGTGATTACGTCCCATTTCATCTTCTTCTTTTTTCCGTTTAGATTTAACTGGAACACTATGTTATTGTCCTTACCAGGTGTTAGACTTCAATGTTCTGTGTCATTGTCCTTACCTGGTGTCAGACTTCAATTTTCTTACCAGCCCCAGTGATGTTGTGGCTCAGCTGACTGACTTACTGCTGGTAGGTATTGGGTTCAAATCTCAGTCGGGATATGAGTTTATTGATCTCGATTCCAGTGTGGTATAACATACGGCGTAACGTAATATACGGCGCGACGGGTTTAACTGCGCAAGCGCGATATTTGCGAGCCAAATTCCATCCCCCGTCGGCATGACAAATGTACAGATATAACATATGGCCCGTTTTTATCAAACTGCACAAATTATTACAGCCTATATGCAGCTTGATCGGATTTTTACAGTTTATATGAAATACGATCGTAAACATATAAATTAATTCTACATCACATCCCAAATAATTATTTTTTAAATATATTTACTGTACTTATTTTCAACAAAAATAATCTAATTGTAGATCGAATATTTCTATCGTTGTTGATCTATATATTTTCAGTATACATGTACATGCTAACAGTGCCAATTATTGAATTCAATGTTAGATGCCTACCAATTTTTGTTACATATTCTTCCATCCTTTTATTATTTTGTTATTATTTCTTAAATATAACAGATTTATGTCAGCCATATCTGCTATTGTGTAGGCAACACAAATGAAAACATGTAATGATGTAATTATTCCATAGTAGACTTAATATGCCTGTCAATTAGTCGAACGGCTAAATTTTTTAAAATATAGTTGCCAACCCCTATATGACAGTCTAAATCTTTGCAATTTATATCCCATCTCTTTCTAAAACATACATATTTTTTAAGCGAGAATTAAAATGGTCTTTCATCTCCAGAGAGAGAGAGAGAGAGAGAGAGAGAGAGAGAAATGGAGAGAGACATATATATATACAGACAGACAGAGATTTCGAGACAGTAAACATGCGCTAATAATAAGTCATAATACAAGTTTTGTAATCTGTTTTATTTATTTTTTAAATCGTGTAAAAAAAAATAATGCCATTTCATATTTTTATATTAAATTCTTGACAAACATGTAGATAAATAAATATTTCAACATTATCTCAGATTGGATACGAAGTACCTTAGTTTCACGTTAAATAAAAAAGGGAATAGATTTGCAGATTAACAACTCACAGACATACACTTAAGACAACATGACAAACAAAATCAGTTACCGAATTAGTCTGCATAAACATCCCCAGTGTCATTGAGTTTCTTTTCGAACATTCACCGAATAACCTAGAATCGTAACGAAAACAACAATTTAAAACATATTTGAACACAGCTAAAATAACCGACTATAACAACTTCTATTTTTGGGTAAATTACTAATATTTTACAACTGGGTTTTTAGTAATTGAGATAAAATCACAACAAATCTTTAACACCGCGCCATTTGCCATGCTGAAATTGTCAAGTAAACGGAAACCTAAGATGTATTTCTTTCCGGAGCTCTAATTGGTCAAATTCCGTGACATATGTCATGCTGCTCCGTATGTCATACCGTACCGGTTCCAAGCCAGAGTGAGTGATCCACAAAGTTCAATGAGTATGTGTACACCACTTCCACAAACCACTTGTCCAAACTGGTTTATTGAAGACAGTCGTATGTGCTGTGCATTCGGTGGGAAAGCGCATATAAAATATATTTTGTTTTTAATCGCAAGAGTCATCTATTTGGCGGTAGCTGGTTTTCTCTGTAGACCACAAGTAGCAAAACACCATATGTTTGACACCTAATAGCTGCTGAATGAGGTTGGTTGGTTGATTGTATTTATTTACGTGCTTATATCCTGTTAATGTTCAAGCACGCTGTCCTGTGCACATGACTCAGCTTCCTGTGCTGTCTGTCCAGGACAGAGGTTAGTGTAAGTTGGAGAGACGAAACCCACTGCCGTCACACTGATGCGGCTACTCTTATCGATAAGCAGCAAGGGATCTTTTATAAGCAATATTCCACAGACAGGATAGCACGTACAGTGGTATACACTTACCCACTGAGCCGTGCGTAGCACTCACCCTGGTTTGGAGCAGATATTGAGATTAAAATTCCCATGCCTCGACTGGGATTCGATCCCAATACCTACCAGCCACGAGTGCAGTACATTAACCACTGCGCCAACGAGGCCGGTAACGGCCGAATAAACACTGTGCTGGGATGTTGTAAAACAACTAATCATTTCCTTTCCTTGCATGAAAAAACGTAATATTGGTTTGAACATAACAACTGTTCTGTTATGTGGTTACTATTACGCACGCTCACACCAACCAAGCACAGAATGTTAACATCTTATTCTATACCATGTTTTATGCATACTGTTATGTCGTTTCGTGTATTTTGCAGAAACTGTTTGGAGTTGAAGTCGTGATCGTTAACATGTATTTTATTTGTGTTTTGTGGGCTGTAGAACCGCTAGTTCGCGTTAATATATTACACAGATTGCTACAATATAATGAGTAAGAACAAAAACAGAATTATGTATTTTCTTAACTCATATATACTCAACCAAAAAAGAAACTATGCATGTATTCAATTGTCATTTATTTCATAAACCAGACGATATTCAGGGCAGAAATTCTGGAATTATATAATCACACCATTTAGGAAGAGGTGTATGTGTGCAGTAATATCACAAGTTGCATACATATACTGGTTTTCAATCATGGTGAAATGGCACGTTAAAAAAATATTCAATATTTCAACATGCATACTTTCTTTTTTGGGTGAGTATATGAATGTCCACATAGGTACCTCATTTCTTCGTTTTCTTCTCTTCTTCGTAATTTTTTAATTATTATTTTTATTTTTTTATAATAATTATATTAAGGGTTATCTTTTCTTTAATTCTATATTTAAAACTATTTAGATTGGCCGGCATACAGTGGCGTTGGAACGAAATTCATATTGGGGGGGGCTGCTAATACTAAGAAGCAACTGACTTTACCAAAAAACACATTTATTTTGTGCCTTGTATTGTAAATGCATATATTATGAGCAACCTACTCCCCAATAGTCAATACTTATTTTCATGTTGGGGGGCGTTAAATAAATAAGTAGTAACTATTATACTAGACCAATAGTAACAGGATTCAAGACGTCAGTTCATCATTGGAAAAAGCCTAATAAGCATGAGTTAATATAAATATTTCCAGTTTCATTAGCTTTATAGCTAATTAAGTAACGGTTTTGAATTTAATATATTGGCCGAAAAACGAACGCAATTTTTATTTTGTTGGTAAATATTTCAAATGTTTTGTAGATTATTATTTCATTGTTGGATGTTTAGGTTATTTCTTCATTAATTAAATTTTGACAACTTTTCTTGTGTTATCGCATACGGCGTTGACATGGATAACATTCAAATGTGGATGCCCTACCCCATATCCTGATCCAAATCAATAGCTTCTGTGCCTACTGATTTTTTTTCAGTCAGCATGCATATAGATATTTATAATTTAACCATAGTATGACCGTTCGTATGTATGTATGTATGTATGTATGTATGTACCTGTTTATCGTGTTTATATCCAGACAGGTTCAAACACGCTCCCCGTGGGTACACACCTGACACTTGTTCAGAGAATATACCCAAGGCGAGAAAGGTGGGGAGGGGGAGGAGTTGCCGGCGAGCTATGGTGAAATATTATTGGAATTAGTTGAAGATGTATATGAGATGAAATTATTTTAGAGGGAATTTTATTGCGTCAGTCAAATAGGTTTGAGGTAATTTAGACGCGAATTTTTAAGGTTAGCCAAAAATAAAATTAAAATATTTTCGGACTATACTATAACTCCCAATAGCCGATATTTTTTTTTTTTTTTTTATGCTGGAGGGGAGTGGGGGGAGGAAGGGGAGAATTCGTTAAACAAATAATAATAAAATTAATACATACAGATACATTAGGTTAATAAAATATAATTTTCCATAACGGAAACCCTATGTAGTTTTAATAATAATTCAAAATTAATATTACTAAATGTTTTAGTTTTAATGTAATAATTACCTGATTTTGCCACTGCACACGTCGGCAATCTCCGTCAAGTCCTTCCCATTGGCCAGTGGAGGCACATTTTGCTGAACTGCTGTTCCCAAAGAACCGGAAGTAGTCATCACACCTGACTGACCCGTTGCTGCCCAAAATGGTGGACTCGTACTGAAAGGTCCCGTTTGCAACTTCCACTTCCGGAACACCGCAGTCAACTAAAATAGTGTATATACAGAGCGTGATGCAATCCACGAAAAGGTTAATTTATAGAATTGTTAAAGTAAACATAGTTTGAAACATATTTTAATAAATGATATTAAACATAAAAAATTAACATTACTTTTTTCTAATCGGTTTTTGCCAATAGAGAAAGGTCGTTTGTCCAAAATACCACGAGAAGATCGCAAATGCTTATGTTCTTGGGGCGATATCGGAGATGAGTTTCATTATTTATTTATATGTGATAAATTTAAGAATGAAAGATCCGTGTAGTTAAAGAAATTTTATATTATTAACCAAATACGCCTAAATATAAATTTCTTTTTAAATGTAAAAATGCTGACAAACTAAGAAAATTGTTCCAGTTTATTAATATTAATAATAAAGAAATGTCCTCCTGATAACCTTATGTATTTATTATGTATTTTATCACGTAATTTGTATTTATTTTTCATATATGTCTAGCCATCTTGTGTGTGTACGTGTGTGTGTGTGTGTGTGTGCGTGCGTGTGTGCGTGAGTGCGTGCGTGCGTTCGTGCAGATACTTTTACAAACATGTACATTAAGAATCCATCAACATGAAAACTTGCGATAAAAAAACGAAACAAACAGATATAATTTTAAAAGAAATTAAATATACTGTATATAAATATATAAAAAAAAAAAATTTTTGTAAAATATAATTTGTACACATTAATATTATTATTATTATTATTGTTGTTATTGTTATCATTATTAAACTTGTATAAAGAACACATAAAATTGTGCTGTTAATTCTTGTACGGTGTACGTTGATACTGCCCCTTTAATTTTACCAATACACAATATTGTTGGAGTCCATCTTCTCGTTACACCACACGTTGATGTAGTCGTTCCGTTAGCAACGACGTAACCAGGGTCGCAATTGTAGTTGGCTGCTGAGTTAAATGACGTCCCAGTCGAAGTCTTGGTGGCGTGGGCGACGTCAGGCGGTAGACCACACTCAATTTCTGCAATATTTGTTACGACATGTTAAAAGAAATTTGTTTGTTTAACATACAAAAAGTATGTTCCCACACATGTACTTCCGCACGTTTTTTGTGCATGTTACACAATTCCAAATATTTGAGACGGCCCCTGAAAAACCCCCCTCGGATGACCTTTTACCTCTGCCTGTATTCACAGTAGTACGCGTTCCCACGTGTGTGTGTGCGTGTGTGTGCGTGTGTGTGCGTGTGTGTGCGCGCGCGTGCGTGCGTGCGTGCGTGCGTGTGTGTGTGTGTCCAGGAAGAGATAGTAGGGGGAAGGTCGACTTTATTTGGATTTATAGGTTTTAAAAGTTAATTTTGACCGAATGCCACTTTAATTTTTGACGGAATAATAAACTTGCTCCAAATTTATTTTTGTTTTTTGTGGTGCTTGTTTTTACATAGGGTTTGGGATAGGGTTTGGGAGAGAGATTGGGATAGGGTTTGGGATAGGGTTTGGGATAGGGTTTGGGACAGCGTTTGGGATAGGGTTTGGGATAGCGTTTGGGACAGCGTTTGGGATAGGGTTAGGGAGAGAGATTGGGATAGGGTTTGGGATAGGGTTAGGGAGAGAGATTGGGATAGGGTTTGGGATAGGGTTAGGGAGATATATTGGGATAGGGTTTGGGATAGGGTTAGGGAGAGAGATTGGGATAGGGTTTGGGATAGGGTTAGGGAGATATATTGG
>JAULBS010114491.1:0-29843 GCA_032355785.1 Symmetromphalus regularis | reverse complement strand
CACCCCAAAGATAAATCTATTCATTGTATTTACTAAAGCTCACCCCAAAGATAAATCTATTCACTGTATTTACTAACACTCACCCCAAAGATAAATCTATTCATTGTATTTACTAAAGCTCACCCCAAAGATAAATCTATTCACTGTATTTACTAACGCTCACCCCAAAGATAAATCAACCTAGTGGAATTGCTAAAACTGATTCCAAGGATTAATCAATCCAATGGACTTGCTAAAGCTCACAACAAAGATAAATCTATTCACTGGGCTTGCTAAGCTAACACCAAGCCTCAACAATAAATCCATATACAGGTCTTGCAAAAGCTCACATTAAGGATACATTAATCCATTAAGCTTGCTATATTTAAAAAAAAATTTTTTATAAATATTTCTTTTAGATAAATATTTTCTTCTTTCCTGTTGCATAGAATTAAATGTATTTCTATTTCAATCTTTTTGAGCCACAAATAATAATTTTAACACTACTAGAACATTGTGGAAGTATAAATTTACAAAACATTCTGTAATATACTGGTAAGTTAGATTTTTAATAAAGTACAGCATATACAATTTATCAATTTAGTCAGAAATATAAATGTTAAATTATGTTCATGTATAAATTATGTACATGCACACAAAATGATTGCACCAAATGAGGCAACTGTTCAATCATCAAGAGTTATTTCCCTTAGCTACATTATATATCTTTATGATAATTAAGAACATAGCACTTTTGTATTTAATAGGAAACAAAATAATTAAAAAGTTTCAAATAACTGCATACAACATAAATGAGTTGATACAAGATACAGTTTTAAATTATATACTAACAATATTTTAGCATCATTTGTGCTTTGTACTTTATTTCTATTGGACAAGATTATTTTTATTTAGCCATTTCATTTAAAAAAAAAAAAAAATGTTAAAATATGTGTATATACATGGATATTTTAATTTTTTCAGCAGGTAGCATACAGCTGATGATTGGAAATTAAATTTTGTGACAGTCAAAACAAGTCACAACAATTTTTTGTTCTGTTTTGTGACTTAGGAATCCAGCTATAAAAATCCATAAATGGATAAATAACAAAAAATTTTGCCTAAGAGTTTTGGAAACATAATATTAAAATTTGTCTTGTGAGTTACGTCTCCATACTTCCATAAACAATTCATGCTAATTGGAAAATAGTTTATGAAAATTAGTCACCTCCATTTGAAGAATCTTAATCTTCCACTTCTATACAGGTTTCTTTAATTCATTTTTTACAAAATAAAAAGGTTAAACAATATGGAGCAATCAAGTAACAAAGCAATTAAATTTTATTATTGGTGTAATTATATCGGTGTAAAGGATTAGTAAATTTGTTTCATTATGAAATAAAAATAAAACCACAATAATTATCAAAATAGGGACATTTATCAACAATGCAATGATGGTACACACATGAATGATTAGTGTGAAAATGGCAATGATTCTTGGAGTTTTCAAAAGGTGGTTATACTAAAATATTTCACAGCCACAACACCTTGTGAATCACCAATATAAACTGCAGTATTATTTTAATCAATGTTTAACTGTTAGAAAACAGTCTGGTTTACCAGGACCAAGTAAACAACAGTCTGATTTACCAGGATCAAGTAAACAACATTCTCATTTACTAGTACGAAGTAAACAACATTCTCATTTACCAGTACCAAGTAAACAACATTCTCATTTACCAGTACCAAGTAAACACCATTCTCATTTACCAGGAGAAAGTAAACAACATTCTCATTTACCAGGACCAAGTAAACACCATTCTCATTTACCAGGAGAAAGTAAACAACATTCTCATTTACCAATAGAAAGTACACAAAATTCTCATTTACCAGTACTAAATAAACAACATTCTCATTTACCAGTACCAAGTAAACATCATTCTCATTTACCAGTACCTAGTAAACAACATTTTCATTTACCAGGACCAAGTAAACAACATTCTCATTTAAGTAAACAACATTCTCATTTATCAGTACTAAATAAACAACATTCTGGTTACCAGTACCAAGTAAACAACATTCTCATTTACCAGGACCAAGTAAACAATATTCTCATTAACCAGGACCAAGTAAACAACATTTTCATTTACCAGGAGAAAGTAAACAACATTTTCATTTACCAGGACCAAGTAAACAACATTCTCATTTACCAGGACCAAGTAAACAACATTCTCATTTACCAGGACCAAGTAAACAACTTTCTCATTTACCAGGACCAAGTAAACAACATTCTCATTTACCAGGAGAAAGTAAACAATGACCTATTTAAGAATATTCTGTTTTACGCTGATAATTTACCAGGATCTAATAAAGAACATTTCAATTTACAATGAACTAGTAAATAACATTCCAATTTATAATGACCACACAAAGAATATTCCAGTTTACCAGGATAGGGTAAAGAATATTTCAATATACTAGTACCTGATAAAGGAGTTTCAAATTTTCCAGGACTAGGTAAAATCATTGTAATATACCAGTACTTGGTAAAGACCGTTCCAAAAACATACCATTAAATATAAAGGATATTCTGATTTTTCAAGAACTGGTAAACATTTCTAATTTACCACTGCCTGGTAAAGTATGTTCAAATACACATGGACCGTGTAGTATTTGGTAAATAACATTCCCCTTAATCTGAAAATGGGTAGTACAATCATGTTTACCAGGAGATAATAAAAACATTGTGGTTTTGTTTACTAGAACATGGTAATATTCATATTTACCTGGGCATGATAATGAACATTCTTATTTACCAGGCGCCACCATAGAAAATGGATTATATATACATATATGTACAAATTACAAAATGTGATATAAAATGAATGTTTGCATTGTAAAAATTTCACATTTTATAAGGCATCTAAAAGTTCTACTTGGTGAAAAATTGATAAAAAGAATACTATATCGCCAATCTCATTTTTTAACAAAATTTTAAACCAATAAAAAGCCACAATTCATTATATCTTTTCAGTTGCAGAGTGAATACAATAGCATTTGTTATTCTCTCTAAAATGTTACAGACTGAAATAAATGTTTAATTTTTCAATGTTATATATATGTGAAGTTTCATCTCAAAGCATGATATCTTCTTTTTGACATTTTGAGAAAAAAGGAATTTTTTGTGTAAGGTAATGTGACATTTGTGCATGGCGCTATATGCGTAATGGAACAAAAGCATATTTTCTGCTATACTTATACACAGCAGATATTGAGTTCTGCAAACAATTACAACGTGAACTTGGAGGACTGATGCAAGCCTTTCCTTTGGTGGTGATTTTTCAGGTTTTTCAAATTTGGGGGTTATTGCATTTTGCGATGAAACTCTTCATAAGAAACTGAACAAAGGTTAGTGATCAAAATACATTTATTAGATTTTTTTACATTTTCTAAACAAAACTGGAATTCATGTCCAAAAATATACTAACCTCAAATTCTAATTTATAATATATTGGAAACAATATAATTTGAAAGAATAACAATTAATGAGAAAAAAATGACTAGATTTAACAAACTAATTTTTTTATGTTGAAAAAAAATGAGATCAGCTGTAAAAGTGTTTGTAGAAATTGGCTAAATGAACAAGCTAAAATAATTCAAAATATTGATTTTGCATATTTCTCATAATCTTCTCAGTGGTTGGTTATAGGGTAACATCAATTTAATTACAAGTTCTGTGAATCATAAATATATTTATATTTTATTTATTGTATGTAGCATGCTATTTTTGTATAAAAATCTCAGGCCTCCAGTATTAAAATAAACATGATTCGAGGAATAATCTTAAATAAAAGGAATTGTTTATAAACAAGTACATAATTTATTTAATGATGCAAATTATCTATCTAGATTGAGTTTTCAAAAACTGGTTTTCAATAGGAGCAAATTACCAAATAAGACAAGTTCCCAAAACTCTTTTTTTTTTTAATGTTTTTTTTTTTTAATTTTTTTATGTTACGGTTATAATTTTATTATAATTTCCAAACTGTGTGACTGATTCTGGCCATATTTTATTTTTTCCAATGAGTTCTGGCAAATGAATGCTACAGTGGATAGACAGTAATCCGGAAACCCCGCCTTATGGACAGTCATTCAATAAAACAACACTCCCACACTGTAAATGCAACCGGAAATTTGGTTTCCAGAACCGGACGGTCATAATCCAAAACAAAGTGTGAGAAATAAAGACAATTTGCTCCATTTAACCATACACCACTAATTTCTCAATATCAAATAGAACAGAAAAGAAATGATCACATGTGACCAGTTGCGTAATCCACGCAAGCAAGTTGACATGGCTACAAATGATTTCACACCACAGTTTTCTTAACCCTTATCGGGTGCTTACTGTAGGAGTGCTAGTTAGCACAACTGTTGTTTTACTGTTTTCTTTATCTTTAGGTTTGGTGTATTATATTTTAGAGGGTGAGACATACATAAAAATTAAAATGAATTGAAAATTGTGTTCCTGTTTATTGGCCGATCCCAAAGTTAAAACCTTAATAAACATTGTTTAAACTTACAATAAGGTGAGTTAATACAATTTGTACTAAATAAAATGCTTATATTTCTGTTCATAGTTTTGTTCTTAATTTATTTTTCAAGTGAGATTACTCCCAATGTTTCAGCAGTACTGAAATTCGTTAATACGGACACATTTCAGAAAAATGATACTGTCCAGATAAACGAGGTCTCACTGTATTTTATATTTGGCTGCATGTTTACATAAGACTATCAAAGTTTTCTTAAATATATTTGATAAATAAAAAATGAACAGATTAACATCGTTATAAAAAGATAGTTAAAATGCTTTTAGTTCTTTATTCATTCTTTTAATCTAGGTGTAGATTAAATAATTTAGTGATTCACACAGCAAGTAATAAATGTGTGTCACCCATAGTCATCCTGTAAAAATATTCACAATATAAAACATAAAAAGTGTTTGGCTTATATGGCACATTCTAATTTTCAAACATGGTCACAATGATGGAGGCCATATTGAATTTTTCCAACTACCTCTAGCAGATGATTGCTATAGTGATGTATTTAATATTTAGCCGTCATGTTTACATAAGACAATGCTAGACAAACTAGTTTTAAAAAATATATTGCATGTTAAAATATTTATAATAGGTTCCTCTGCTTATAAACCTTTTAATTATACTTAAATATTAACATTATACGACATGTAAAATATATATTTAAATATTACTGTATACATTTAAATAGGAAATTTTTTTCAAATTTTTGAAGTAAAGAGAGTACAATAACCTTTATGCTATATGTTCTTTTTAAACTGATGCCATTTTCTAAAATGGCTGCCAGTTTTTAGGCAAATGAAATTAAGATTGGTTGATCTGTTGTTAAATATAAAGTCTGTAGTTTAAACTCGTACAAACAGCCCTGATTTTAAGCTAAGACTTTCAGTTTGACTATGGAGTCTAAATTTTGAAAGTTAATAAGCAAGAGTTCTAATCAATTTAATATAAAGACTAAGACACTGAAGAAGCATTCATTGTTAATCATTCTAATACTCTTTTTCTTACTTCAAAAACTTTACTAGTTATCAAGAACATGGGTGTTAATCTGGGGATGGGGGGACAGAAGGGGACACATCACCCTCATTTTTTGGGCAGGGGGATGCCTATGTAATTATTCCTCCCAAAGTTTTTCTTCGAAAAATTGAAATGAAAATGCCTAAATAATAATCTTTTCCTGTGTATTTCTTTATATCATTACGACACCTCACCAGCTCCAATAATTGGAAGAGTCCTTTTTTTATGACAATATTTATAACTTTGTAGGGGGCCTTCAAATGGCACACCTATTCTTTCTTGCCCCCCTGCCCCCAATATATAAATGGCTGTGCAATTGCCGAGGAAGTGATTGCCACCCATGATCAAGAACATGCTATAGTGTTAATCTGCAAGACTGATCAATGAACATTTAATTAAAGAATCAGATAGTACCATGCATGTACAAATGTATATTAAAAGATTCAATGTTATGACAACAAGATGAATTTTAATGTTTAATATGGAACATGTTAATTATAAAATAGGAAAATGTTTATATTAATCTTCATTTACTGACTGGAATCAATCACACAAGTTAATTCAGTTTTTATGTATGTATAATTGATTACTAAATTGTATACTGAATACATAAGTTATGGACCACCAAAACACCATGTTATCAAATTAAACAGTAATTTTAATGGGTTGTTCACAACTGAGATTATCTTATTTGTATGCATTGGGATGGGGAAGGAGGTCAAAGCCAGTGTACAATTTAAATTAATCATTAAAATGTCCATTAAACCCTAACACCAAAACTATTTAAATGTGTTATCATACTCTCGGTATATTTATATTTGTAGTAGTTTGTTCATTTTCTTTTCATTTAACATCAAATTAGCATGTCAAAGAACTGAATTTACAGTGTGAAAACAAAGAAGTTTCTATTAAATTTATGCAACCTTTATTGTGCTTTTGTACAAGCTCTACACATTAGGAAATCTTCTAGTATGTCATCGGTCAACATTAAATTACAAACTTGGAATTTAAGCCATGAATGAAAGGAAAGTGTTATTACATTTTTCAAAAGAAAGGGTCATCCATGATTTGAAGGTTTGTCAAAATGGTGTACAATTTATATTTGTTATCCAGTTATAAGAAGATGGAATATTTCAAATTTGGTTGTTTGCACCTGTGAATCACATATCTCCATAAATAATATCACAAATATCAAGAAATGATAGGTGGGGCATCAGAATGATTATTCCTTAAATAATCGAGACCACTAAGATAAGAGTGAGACTACATTATTTTTTTAGGGGTTCTGACAATTGCTCTTTTTATGAATAGCAAACCACTGACAACTTTAAATGACCAATAATTGATTTCAATAAATAATTTATACTTTTTATTACAAAATATCATTCCTACCATGAGTAGTTTTAATTTACTAATTATTAAATTAAAAGTTTTGATAAATGATATTTTGATTATACTTGTTTAGTGTATCAGTTAACACTACATTTATTTTACTAAAATTAATATCTTCCTTTCACATCTACATGTATATAAACGTGTGTAAACTTTTGTAGCTGACCATATTAAAACTAGAATGACAGTAACATCCTGTTTACAATGATGGGTTAGAATTTGTTATTTACTGTATATGTTTTGGGGTTTTTGTTATTACAGACATCTTAAAAAGAGGTCATCTATCTTTTTCCACATACCGTATTCTTTCTATTTATAGCGCCCAGGTGCGATGCAAAAGGGGTGCGCTAATTAGAGTACTAAACAACGTTTTGTAACACATGTCAAAAACAACTGCTCTACTGCCCAATCGGATCTTTTCACAGGGGATTTAGTGAATAGTTACACTGGACAAAAAATGGCGTCTTGTTCAAAAACATCATGGGCCAAATTTACGAAGTCTGTTTTTCTCTTACATGGGTGTAAAAGTGTTAACCACATGCTTTTGACGAAAGATTGGTAATTGAAAGGCCATTTGGAACATGGAAACAACATTTTCCATGTGTTGAATTAGGCACCTAGTTGATATGCTTATGTTATTCATTGCAAGTAGGCAATCAGGTACATGCCAGGTTTACTATTTTAAAGGCGACATTTCTTGTGAAAAAGGGGGAGCGCTTATATTAGAGGGGGCACTATAAATAGAAACAATACTGTATTCTTAAACATGAAATTTTTTCTTTTTTAGATTCACTCTTTCATCCCTCTCCTCTACAAATACCAAAAAGTTCAAAATTGTTCCCTACACAATTTTAGTTTTTACACAAATTACCATGATTTATTAATTACTGTACACTGTTAACTTAATATACCTTCCTTTCCCCATAAAAGTCTTAAAAATATATTAGCGATAAAAATTAATTTCTGGATTTAGGTCAATGCCGGTTTAGACAGTGGCTTCTGTAGTCCATTGCTGTGTCTTCTAAACATGACGGTCCTAACTGAAAACAGGCTGAAGTGGCATTATATTTGTAAACATGATAGCCTAGTCTTAGCTTGGATGAAGTGATATTGTAATAAATCTTAGAAGCACCATTCATTCTTTGAAGAAAAGGCAAGAGAGTCCAACCACCACAGAAGAATATCTTCAGTGCTTTTGAAACATGTTCAATTTATCTTCACAAGTAAGATCACAGATATTTCAATGGCAACATCCATTTAAACAAACCCCACATCGTTAGTGACCAGAAGGTAGAGTTTTCTCCAGTGTAGCAATAAATATCACAAAGGCAACACTTCCGAGCAAGCATCCTTGGAAATTGTCTCAGCAGCAACATCAAATGGTGTCAAAATTTGATCACCTGAAGATATCTTCAGCTTTATTCTTTTCACCTGTGCCAAACTGACTAACAATCTTTTTGCAATATGTGTTCCTATCCAAAGAACGTTCAAACACATTCATCATTGGCACAAGAAAACTATCATTTGTTACCCCAGAATTCAAGATTTCATCCATTTCCAAATCTTATTTGTTGCCCCATTTGGGACTTGTGCAATCGTAGGACATTATCCTTGGTTAGGAATATGTTCCTTGTTCCTACATAATTCCCATCAGAACACATAATATCACCTGACCAAACATCCTCCATGAAGGCCAAGAACTGGGTGTCTTTTTGATCATTTGATGAAACACATGATGAAACATCAATGAGGCATCTATAATTTCATCACCAATCTGAACATGGAATATAATCCCATGATAACATGACAAACATCCTGAGAAAAGAACACCCAATCAGGTGTCACCTATAATTACATGAACCAATCAAAACTTAGTATGTGATCACATGATCAAATATCTAACAGAGATAACATTCATCAGCAGTTAGTGATATTAGCTACACCAATCGCAGGTCTGTTCTCAAATATCTGATAAAGGCTTAATTTCCAGCAAGCAGCCAACAGCTCCATATATTTGCCATGAACATGAAGCAGACTGGGAGGACTTTCTGTTTGCTTGTCACAGTGACTTGGTGTGAAAACCATCTGGAAAGTGATTGATATGTATATATCCTGCATATTGCTTTACAACCTCTCAACAGCAGTCATTTTATTCACACAGTCATACAGTTGGTCCCAGATTCCGATCATACATTTGTCTCTAGGTTCAAATTGTTAAAGTGCACATTGTTAAAATTATTTTTTACAGGCTCTTTCTCCTCTTCCGTCATTGTTTCAAGGTTCAGACCCTGGAAAAAAAATAGAAAATTATTTATAGAAAATTAATTTGCACTTGAAACCCACAAATCATTTGTTGCAACTTTAATTATTGATGGAGCTTCCAAACAGATCTGATATTTTTATGTTAATGGGAGAATAAGGTTGCCATAATCAATATAGTGACACAATGTTGACAAAGAAACAAATATTCAGTTTTCATTTGAATAAAACTTCTTTAAAAAGGAATTCGTCATGGCACATTGGCACAACATGTATTGTCTATGTTATGTATATTAATCAATAAAAAGCAAGATTTTTTTCATTGGGTTAAGGTATAAATTTATTAAATGTACTGTTATGTGAAATTTAATTATTATATTCACAGCTTGAAAAGTTGTTCTTGATTGTTCAAATGTCTGGCTAGGTTTGATGAGTAAAGGCTTTCACCAGCATCATGTGTGCATATTTGGTTTTCTTCTAATAATGATAATACAAAATACATTATATGAATTGATCCTGTCATAAAAAGTAAAGTTTGTTATATTTAACGATGTCTCTAGAGCATATTGATTTTTATATTATCATCGGCTATTGGACGTCAAACATATGGTCATACTGATATATTTCTTCAGAGGAAACTCACTGCTGCCACATAGGCTACTCTTTCTGATAAGCAGCAAGGAGTCTTTTATATGCACTTTCCCACAGACACAGCACATCCTTTGATGGACCAGTTGTGGACCACTGATTGGAATGGATCATCCTGTCATATACCACATTCTTAACATTAAATGTTTGTAATAGCAACTTAATAGAGCTGAAAATCTGGTACTGAAAATAAATGACTTATTTTCTTGCCTGTATCTTTAATTTGTGTAAATTGTGTATAAATTTAAAATATTAACATTTTAAAAAACAAAAATTTATTCACAGGAACCATTTTACAAAAAACAAACACCTTCATTTTAACATTTTAATATTATGAAAAGAATTTTAAAAATCTAAACCATTATTACTGAAATATAAAAAATAATTGCACTTAATTACATCATTATAAATGTATTTACACAGTTCTACATTATTCAGTAATTAGTGTTCCATCTGATTTATACATTATCTGAATTAAAAAAACAAACAAATTTAACAATAAATAAAATCTGTGTTGAACTGTTTCTGATTTAGTCAAATATAGAAAGACTGTAACATTTCATAACAACAAGGTACAGTTTGGAAGTAAATTAATTTGTACAATTTTAAAATATCCAATTATTAAAAACAAAAGATTTTCATTTAAATATTAAGAAATAAACAATTTCTGGAGAATTAAAAGAATATATTGTATACAAAGAATGTTTTTGTGAACTTATTAAAAAAACAGGTATAGAATTACTAGGAAAAGGTACTTAAACTTGTTAAGTTCTAGTTAAATAAAATAAAAAGGAAAACAATGTTTGTTTACCAGCACCCTATCACACTGTTTTATCAACAACAAATATATGGTATTTATCAAACATGTTCTACAGAAAACAAATTACAGTAGTTTGAAAGAAATAGTGAAAAAGAAAAAAACAATAAATAAAGGCAGGAAGTGGAAGATTGAACCTGTGTTATGTGTACACTAAGCTAAAACACATAATCTAATTTAATAAAACTTTTCCACACAAACTAAATTTTCCAGGCTTTTTTCTAAAACACAAATGTTTTTTCAGGGATTTTTCCTATAAAATATATTAGCTTTATTCATAAAATAAGTCTTGGGTTTTGAGGCTTTGCAATGCAATGGTCACATCACACTAACAAAAATAGCACCCAAAATCTCAAAACATTTCTTTTTAAGACTTTAAGGATGATTCAGAAATCTAAATAATAAAACTTATATTCAAAACCATATCTATACACAAGGGAGAGACCACGCTGCTCATGAATTACTATCAAAACAGACATAATAAAGAGTTTGTGAAAGACAAGAGTAAAAATTATATCCTTCAGAGAAGGCACTCATAAAATAAAAAAGGATATTAAAAAACCCACACAAGTATTATGAAGAAAAGAGAAGATGAAAAACAAATTGGAAATATTCAAGAATAAAAGATTACCATAACTCAAAAACAGCATTAACATTGATATTTGAAGGTAGATAAAAAGTAGGACATCCAAAGTCAACGGTAAAAAAAGGTAAAATTGTGTAAAGAAAATTAGAATGTGATGTTGGATTGAAGCAAAAAAGGGTAGATGGTTCAATGCTGACTTAAAATGGATAGATGGTTGACTTAAAATGGTTGGAAAGTTCACAGCTGACTTAAAATTGGTAGATGGTTCACTGCTAACTTAAAATTGGTAGATGGTTCACAGCTAACTTAAAATTGGTAGAAGGTTCACTGCTAAATTAAAATTGGTAGATGGTTCACAGCTGACTTAAAATTGGTAGATGGTTCACAGCTGACTTAAAATTGGTAGATGGTTCACTGCTAACTTAAAATTGGTAGAAGGTTTACTGCTAACTTAAAATTGGTAGAAGGTTCACTGCTAACTTAAAATTGGTAGACGGTTCACTGCTAACTTAAAATTGGTAGAAGGTTCACTGCTAACTTAAAATTGGTAGAAGGTTCACTGCTAACTTAAAATTGGTAGATGGTTCACAGCTGACTTAAAATTGGTAGATGGTTCACAGCTGACTTAAAATTGGTATATGGTTCACAGCTGACTTAAAATTGGTAGATGGTTCACTGCTGACTTAAAATGGGTAGATGGTTCATTGCTAACTTAAAATGGGTAGATGGTTCACTGCAGACTTGAAATGGATAGATGGTTCACAGCTGACGTAAGGTTGTAAAGGGAATATGGTGAACTATAGAGGTTACAGGGGAATTACAGAAGATATGGAGGAACTACAAGTAGTAGGGAAAAGGAAGCTCATTCTGGAGAATTAACTGGGGATTAAATAAAACAATTCTTCTTTAGGTCCTTTCTTTGTAATAAACAGTTATGTTATTGCTGTTTGCTAGTCACCATCTTTCCCATTACCAAATAATGTTTAACGATGCCCCAACACAAAGTTTAATTAACAGTTATTGGGTGTTTTTAGTTCTAAAACTCACACACATAATTAATGCAAGGTGGGAATGCCTGCAAAAAGCAAGGAAGTATTTTAAGATGTAAGCAATACAGGTATGTTATGTTTGCAGAAAGCCAGAGCTTACTACAGAGGAAGTGTACTGTGATATAGTTAAAAGAGGTGATAATATAATTATAATACCATTCTTCTGGTCAATATCGGTCTCTCCTGTTTCCTGATAAAACAAAATATGTTCAGTCTTAAAGGACCAGGATCATATTTGTATTCCAGCCAAAAATAAATGTTGTCTTAGTGTGTGTATTGTAAAAATATTGTAATATATATATAAATGTATTTTAATTAAGGTATTAATTTATTGGATACATAATTGCCTTAACCAGGAAACTGAATCTTGTATGATACATGCATGTCAATGGTGCCTTATAAATTCAAAATAATTTCAAACTTAAGTGTTTTGACTACAAGGTCTTCATTTTCCAAAAAATAATTCCTAGAAGAATTATTAAAGGGTTTGTCTCAAAAGAGTACAAATCTATAACAGTTTAATTTATTAATAATTGCATGTTGCCTGTTTTTCTTTTCTTCATTTTTTTTCTTTATTTCTCTCTTTATGTATTTATTTATTTATTTAATGCATTGTGCAGGGGCATATTCAAAATTGCCTATTATAACATAATTATTTCAATAACAAGTTCCGATAATGTGTTCTTGACATTATGGTATAACATTGGTTTTGTTAATATTGAAAAAACAAAAGGATTTTTAAAGTACATAATATAAAAGTAATATTTTCAAAAAAAAATGAATAAGAAATGGTAATTATAAGATAATAAATAACAACATTTGTGAATCAGTGTTTTCAAACTGAATACTAACAAACATGCAACCAGTGAAACACAAAACATCAAATTGTACTGAAAGTGTGCATGTGTGAAATAGTAACTCCATCATGTGAAAAAACTAAATGTGTGAACATGCATGGATTAATTTAGCCTCAAAAATGTTTTAAAAATTATAAAAATAATCAGTATAACTCAAAACTGAAAACAGTTTGTGACCAATATCAGGAATATGATGTCAGGAGATAAATCTGTAACCTTTTTTCAGAAAACTGTGAAATAAAGACAGCTCAAAATCAGGTTCATTTTTTCACCTACCTTGTTTGACGACTTTGAAACAAATAACTTGATAGATTAATCCAATCTTTTCTCAGAAACTGTGAAATAATGACAGCTCAAAATCAGGTTCATTTTTTCACCTACCTTGTTTGATGACATTGAAACAAATAACTTGCTAGATTAATCCTGGACACAGTGAAATGAATAACAAAAGACCAGATAATTTAAAATGCAGTGAAAAGTTCAGCCCAACTGAAAAGAAGAGTGCCAGATTAAAGTCCTGCATTTGCTGGGTTCAGGGTTTCTCATGTTGTATGAACACCCAAGAATATCTTACACAACACAAACTTACTAAGTGTTTCAGTCTACTGTTAGAAGTTTTAATACTACTGTCTAATACAAATATATGTCTGCCAATACATATTTACTTACACTAACACATATTGCTACTAAGCTAGTAAATGCTTACTAAAGGCATAAGCATCAAAAAAGTGAGGGTTATAAATGTGAATCCTCAATAAGGTATAGAAATAAAAATACTTTTGATTCTGAAAGTTCTTACAGCCACCTTGTTTTCTAAGGTAAATCTGAATAACTGAACTGTTATGTTCATAACCATACTTCTTAAAAAACAGTCAAAAATAGGACTGTGTACAATGTTCATGAAAGTTCAGGATACCCTCAGTGTCATGACCATAGATATGAGGTTGGCAGTCTTCATCAAAATGACGAAAATGTGTAGTATGATATATATGGTACGCAGTATGAAATTTATAGGACACAAGACACAGACCAAGAAATATATAGCCAAATTTGTGAGGTTCCCTATTTATTAATCTCTCTCTGTTTATTAACGCCTCACCTATTATAATCACAGCCTTTGTTTTGTATCATGAAATCAATTACTGAACCCAGTATTGTGTTTTAATACTTGGAAAGTAATAATCAGGGCCAGCACAACATGGGGAGGGGGAAGGGGGCAATAATTTGCGGCAATTTATTTGTGACAATATTTTCATTTATTACGTTAAAGGCACCCTCCAAATGGCATCTCTATTAACTCTTGTCCCCTCAATATTTAAATGGCTGCACTGGTACTAATAATACACTTGTAACTGATAATAAGATGATCCTTCCCCATTACGTGCAGTATAATGTCAATTATAGCAATGCATTCAAGGTGAGAGAAGCCGAGAACCAGCAACAAGCTCAGTAACTGAGATCACAGACAAGAAGATAATACACCAGCCCAACAAGACAAAGTGTCCAATCAAAATGGTAACCAACTCTGAAGATCCACACTGGACTTGCGAAGGTGGTAGCACTATCTACGTGATCGTGTATTACCAGTTGCCCATTGTCCAGCATCCTAACACGGCTTTCCGGAGGTCCTCCGTTCAACTCTGTACTCGATGTATTCCGATTTCGCCGCCGCCGCTTTCTGAAAATGAACAGATGAAATGAAATAAAATGTGAGTAAAAATATATGTGACTTTTTTTTGTTTTTAATGTCTAATATTCTGAGTGTGTTCTTTTTCAATATCAAAATAATTCTGAGTGATAAAAAAATCCTAACAAGAATTATTTTGTTTTGTCTAAAATTGGAATGGTTAACTGTTTTATAACAAAATGGGTTAACATACATCACTACTGACAAATTGTCATGTTTTATCTGTCAGTAAAGGTGTACATTAACTTCAGGCATGGTACTGACAAAATTGGTTTTTGTAGAAAAATGCCCCCTTTCATAATGAGAAGTAGAATAGCTTAAACATGACCATATCCCATGCATAGACAATGATGTCTGCATGTGTGGAAGCCACCAGACACTTCCTCTTCCTTTCCCTTATGCTATGGTCCCATAGAGCATACCTGGCTGTATAATGATCTGCAATTGTACCATCGGGACCATTTTAAAGGTAATCCTGCGTTAACACACGATGTCATGGCCTCCACGAGGCATCGTACGCTGGAAAATCATCTTTTTGAAATTTTTAAAAGATGGTTTACAATGGTCAACATTGTTGACCATCGTATCCACATTGTATGACAATGCATGACCATTGTGCATTGTCATAGGACCACTGTGCGACATCACAAACGTTTTGCACCTGTGCATGGGTAAATCAATGACACAAGATAAGTACATACTTGCAAACAACAACTGCAATGATGATGGCAATTATTAAAATAAGTACATACTTGCAAACAACAACTGCAATGATGATGACAATTATTAAGATAAAAGCAACGACTCCTCCTGCAACACCTCCAATCATCACATCACCTTTTTTCACTGAAACAATAAATACATAAATATGATATCACAGTATTGTATATATAACATACATAATACCATATCACATTGTTTTATATATAACATGCACAATACCATATCACATTGTTTTATATATAACATACATAATACCATATCACAGTGTTTTATATATAACATACACAATACCATATCACAGTGTTTTATATATAACATACACAATACCATATAACAGTGTTACACACGTGACATACTCAATACTAAATAAGAGTCTCGCACATTACCTACTCAATACCTAATCAGTGTCTCACATATAACATACATAATATCATATCAGTATCTCATATATAACATATATAATATTATATCAGTGTCTCACATATAACATAAATATTATATAATTTTAGTATCTCACATATAACATATATAATATTATATCTGTGTCTCACATATAACATACATAATATATCACAGTGTCTCAACATATAACATATATAATATTAGTGTCTCACATATAACATAAAATATTAGTGTCTCATATATAACATACATAATTTTTATCACATATATTTATCACACTGTTTCATATATAACATGCAAATTATCATATGTGTAGTTCACATTTAATTTACTACTAATATATATAATTAAGTAATTAATAAACTTAATATATCATAGTGTCTCCAAATGTATTAAACGTATCTTAGCAACTTACCAAAAACCCTTTATGAAGAATTACTAACTGATCATTCACAATTATCAACATTTTCCCATTCATACAATCAATACACATTTGGGGGAGGGTGTCGGGGTCGTGCCTTCATACAAATTTAAATGAACCATTAAAATGTTGATTAAAATCTCTTTTAAAAAAAAATTATGCATATCAATTTTGGGAAAGGTTGAAGTGTGAAAATCTGAACTGTAAAATCTGTATGAATAGAATGTTATGAATTGTGAATGACACCTAATGGGGATTGATCTTACAGATCCTATTAGGAATAAAAGAAAGAAAGGATAATTGTTTAATGACACCCTAGAGTCAAATATACAGTTTGCAAATCATACTCTTCAGAGGAAACCTTCTACTACCACATAGGCTACTCCTTCTGATTACCAGCAAGGGATCTTTTAAATGCAATTTCCCACAGATAGAATAGTACATACCACAGCCTTTGTTACACTAGTTGTGGACCACTGCCTGGAACAATTTTACCCAGCACATATTGTTTAACTATTAACTATCAGGTTTCAAATATATACATGAGTATTGTTTGTGCCACAATGCATACAGAAGAAATATCCCACTACATAGGTTAGTCTTTTAAATTATCAGAGGTCTTTTATAAAGATAAAACAAAAGATGCTACATATACATGTATAACAATATTAATTTGGACACTGTTTAAGATAATAAAAAAAGGTTGTCTGTTAAGTAGGATTTGATCCTAGAACCTATGGAACCTGAGACAAATTCTCTACCACTGAGCTATTCTTGGTCTTACAAAGGACACAAACACCAAAATGAGGAGTAGTGAGAGACAACACCAAATGGAAAGCATGCTAAGAGATAAGTTGATTTTACATTCACCAAAGATGTCAGGAGATATTTCTTCACACCGGTCACCAATGTACATCTCTGGACATCTTAAAAAAAAAGAAGAAAAATCAGAATCCAAGCAAACCAAATTTTAAACGTTAGAAAGAGTCAATAAATAAAATTACATCAGATGAATTTATTTAATAGTAAATGGAATTATTTATTAGTAACTGTAATAAAAACTAAAACTGGGGACAATGTGATAAAGATATTTAGAAATCTGGTTAAAATGAAAGAAATATGGAAGATTAATAGGGGTTACATAATATGCCACAAGTTGAATAAAGTATGATACTCTGGAAACTGTTACCAAGATTGACAAACAGTTGTAGATCAGTAAGTTATAGGTTGAACTTATTTTAATGCTAATATCCAGTTAATATTCAAGTACACTGTCCTAGGAACACATCTACTTCCTATGCTGTCTGTCAAGGATAGAGGTTAAGGTTAGAATAAGAGCTGAAACCTGTTGCCTTCACACAATGTGGTTACATTTATGAAAAAGCAGCAAGGAACTATTCCACAGACAGGATAGCACAAACCATAGCCTTTAATAAACCAGCTTTGCACCACTGGTTGGTATAATGGTGTATGTTAAGCCTAGCAGATGAACCTTAAAATGAGACTGAAAATCTCATGGCTTGATCGAGATTCAAAACTAGTACCTACTAGTCTTAAACCCAAAGACTTAACCATTGTATCATTTGGCTGGTACAGAATCATTTACACATTAAGTTTGCTTGATGATGGCTGGTTATTAGATCTTTACAGATCTATAACATGCTCTTAGTCTTACATTTTAGAAAAACAATCTTTAAAAGTGATAGGACTTCGGACTCTCAAGCTGAAAACTGTGGTTCAAAACCCATCGGAGGCTTGCTCACACTTTACTATGTGTCAGAATTAATAAATGTTTGGTTTCCAATCACCGATGAATGAAAATTCAATGTGCTCTAGTGGTATCATTAAAAATAGTTTTTTAGAAAAATAATAACAATTATTTAAAGATTATCTTCACTTACTGGCAAGTAGTAGTCCTGTTTCCTAATAACACAACAAAACATTCTCCCCCGTTGAGGCATCCTTGCGACTTCGTCTCTGCTGGATTACACTGCAGCCGATGAGTGGCCAAAGTGGAGGTGATCAGTGGAGGGTACTCGGTAGGCTGTGGCTTGTCAGGCTGTCGTCCACAGGCATCTGTAGTTAGAAAATGTCACAAAACAGTTCTTACCATTAAAGATACATTTCTCCATGTGAGAGGTTTCTCCTTGAAGTTTGCTCTCTGACAGTAACTTGCAAGTGGAAAGTGTTTTGTGAGTAGGTGTCTGAGAGCTACAGAATACTTTAAGAGTTTTCTGTAAGGTGGAAACGTCTCTGACAGATTATGTTAGATAGTAATTGTGGTATCAGGGAGTAGTCAAAGTGAACAGAACATGTTCCATTTTTGCGAGGATCTCTTATTTTTCCGATGACGGATAGGCTAAAAGTTGACAGATATATAGACATTTGAAGTTTACACTTTTATTTTATATAACAAACCAAATTAAGCAACTGACCAAGTTTCTTGACAGGCTACAGCATGGGAACAACAATTATATTTTCACTTGTGTTACTTATTACTCTGCAGTGATATAGTCTGTATCTGCTAAATTGCCAAATGACTAGAATATTTTAAAATGAGGTAAAATTTAGAGAGTAAACATCAACTTGAGATCATAAAGATTCCGAAATAGGATAAGTATGATTAAATATTACTTTATAAATAATTTAACATTCTGTTTAATTCTAAAGAAATAATCAATAAAAATCATTTTCATTTCTATCAGTACTTTAAATGAGGAAATAAATATAAATATGCAAATAAAGTTTCGACAGAATGTCAAAAATATAAATGTAATTACATGTAAGTAACTTGTAACAATGAACACATATACATGAATTTGTATTTCTAGAGCCTTGGTGGTCCAGCGGTAGAATGTGGGTCTCTCAAGCTGATGACAGTGGTTCAAAACCCATTGGAGGCTGGCTCACACTTGACTACGAGTGAAAATAACCAAATGCTGACATCCAATAGCCAATGAATAATAAATCAAGGTGCTTTAGTGGTGTTGTTAAAAACAAAAAAAATATGTATATATTTTAATTACCTGTTTTGGAGCAGTTTGTTTTCTCAACAGTTACTTGCTCAGTTAAAAAACATTTAAATAAGCAGAATAGAAGGAAGACAACCTGTTTGCTTTTATGATCCATTATGAAACAAATAATTTGTCCTTTACAGGTATGTAGTGCAACAGAAGAAACTATGAAGTGAAAACATCAAGTATATGCAAACCAGTCTCAATAAACAGACATAGATATGTCAAATCCACACGTCTGTATAACTGTATTGTGTTTCTACACACTGTACTTCACATGTATGTCAAATCCACACGTCTGTATAACTGTATTGTGTTTCTACACACTGTACTTAACATGTATGTCAAATCCACACGTCTGTATAACTGTATTATGTTTCTACACACTGTACTTCACATGTATGTCAAATCCACACGTCTGTGTAACTGTACTGTGTTTCTACACAATATACTTTACAGTTTATATGAAATCCACATGTCTTTATAACTGTATTGTGTTTCTACATACTCTACAGTTTATGTCAAATCCACACGTCAGTATAACTGTATTGTGTTTCTATACACTGTACTTTACAGTTTATATCAAATCCACACGTCTGTATAACTGTATTGTGTTTCTACACACTCTACAGTTTATGTCAAATCCACACATCTGTATAACTGTATTGTGTTTCTACACACTCAACAGTTTATGTCAAATCCACAAGTCTGTGTAACTGTATTGTGTTTCTACACACTCTACTTCACATGTATATCAAATCCACACATCTGTATAACTGTATAGTGTTTCTACATACTGTACTTCCCATGTATGTCAAATCCACATGTCTGTATAACTGCATTGTGTTTCTACACACTCTACTTCACATGTATGTCAAATCCACACATCTGTATAACTGTATAGTGTTTCTACACACTCTACTTTACACTTATGTCAAATCCACAAGTCTGTATAACTGTATTGTGTTTCTACACACTACTTTACAGTTTATGTCAAATCCACACGTCTGTGTAACTGTATTGTGTTTCTACACACTCTACAGTTTATGTCAAATCCACAAATCTGTATAACTGTATTGTGTTTCTACAGACTCTACTTTAAAGTTTATGTCAAATCCACACATCTGTATAACTGTATTGTGTTTCTACACACTCTACAGTTTATGTCAAATCCACACGTCTGTATAACTGTATTGTGTTTCTACACACTCTACTTTACAGTTTATGTCAAATCCACAAATCTGTATAACTGTATTGTGTTTCTACACACTCTACAGTTTATGTCAAATCCAAACATCTGTATAACTGTATTGTGTTTCTACACACTCTACAGTTTATGTCAAATCCACATGTCTGTATAACTGTATTATATCTCAACACACTGTACTTTACAGTTTATGTAAAAACTACACATCTGTATAACTGTATTGTGTTTCTACACAATGTACTTCATATGTATGTCAAATCCACACGTCTGTATAACAATATTATAATTCTACACACTACTTTACAGTTTATGAGAATAAAGTCATTGTCATTGTATTGAACAGTTTTCAGCATGGTTACATTAAAAAACTGTCCCGATACCAGATGAACAGGACAGTCCCAATAATCTTTTATCTCAAGTGTTAGTCTTATTTATTGTTGTCCAATTGTTCAGCTCCTGATTTGTATCAACTGCATATTTTATATCCAAGCCTGCTTACTCAATATTACCTTGCTAGCTTACTTGCTATACAAGTTCTATTCTACACAGACAAATACTGAACAAAGTATAATAGTTGTTATAGAAGAAATCATTTACTCAGTGCTTTTCTTGTACCAACATAAACATTCAACAATCTGCATTCTTTTCATTCCTATGGATTTAATTTATGAAGTGAACTTTCGATGTATAATCCTAATAAAAAATATCAAGTTTTATTTCATATCCATTTTCCATTAAGTAATATTTTGTTATTGTACATCAGACTCAAGATATACAATGTATTGAAAACAAAACTGCTGGTTATAAACACCACACTTTGCTTAAATACATATCCATTTAGTACAGTACTTAGTTACTGTATATCAGACTCAAAATACACAATGTAATGCACACCAAATTGAGGGTTACTAATACCACACTTTGCTTAAATAGATATCCATCAAGCACTGCACTTTGTTACTGTACATCAGTTTTAAACACAACACTTTACTTAAAATACACATCCATTTATACTGAACTTAGTTATTGTATGTCAGACTCAAGATATACAATAATCTGCATATCAAATTGAAGGTTACAAACATCTCACTTTACTTATAATACACATCCATTGAGTATTTGAATAGAAACTCATGTATTGTATGAACATCACGTTGTAGTTACACAATATATGTAACACGTATAACAGAAGAACATACAGCTCATCAGGTATGAACTGATTATGCAGGAATTCCATCAAGGTAGAGACATCTGGTGGTTGCATCAGTGGAGGTACATGAACATAATAAGTGCAAAAATGTAACCACTAATCCATCCCACATCAAAGAAATGAAGTTCTGCATGCTCACTGAACATATAATCTTAGCATCCTAATCAAGTGGTATGAAAAATTGAGTGAACCCCGTCGTTCATGGTGTCTTGTTGAATTAGACGTCTACACCAGACTCATGTGTAGATGTAGTTTAAATTACACTAAGTGAGTTGAGTATATTAAAACAGCATGTAACCACATTCTACCATGTGTAGCTGTAGGAGATAGATAATTATCCAATTTGTAAATCTGTTACAAATTGTGCATTCCAGACTTTGTGATATTCTTCATCGCCAAATTGCTAATTGTGAATTTAAAAAAAAAGAGGCCTTTTTTGTTTAATCTGGCGAAACATTTCTTGAATAACATAACTTTTTTTTAAGTTTCTTTATTTTTCTTTTTGTTTTTCTCTTTTCTTTTATGTTTTAAAGACAATATGATGTTTTGATAGGTGTGGCAGATCAACCATGCACCAGTTGGCCTAGCTAAATATTTTGCCGGAAGCTAAGTTTGCCTCCAGTATGGATGAATAACTAAAAACAAAACAAATGAAAATAATTTAAAGGTACATTATAGTGTGCTCGATAATTTAAATATTTTAAAGGAGTATTATCTATAGGGTGTCCAATAATATAACAAATACAACAATACACTTAAAGAAATTATGTGTATTTGAGTATCATAATTTGGAAAATGTACCATATTGTTTTATTTGATGACACCTTTAAGAAACCATCGCACTCGAGACATTGTAAAGATGATAATGAACAAAGCATAACATTTTATTATGCCATTGAGGCCTCATATAGCCCACAACTTAAGTCATGTGATCAAAAGGTGTCATTTTTCTAATTCAAACAACTTTAGTTTACTTATGTATTTAAGAAAATGCTGGAGTTGTTTCTGGGGTAAAAATTGCAGTCAGTTAAAAAGAAGCAAATTTTTTTTTTAACATTTACATATTTATACTGTAATATTTAAAGAAACTTGTTTGAAATAATTTTGAAATGTCTTATTATATTTTAAAGTAGAAATAACATTTGGAGTGGAAACTTATTCACTTATTTCATGAAAATCATTTATCACTAGTTTCATGAAAATCATTTATTAATCAAATTAATAATACTATTGATTTTAGAGTGCTCAGCCACATTTCTGTAATCAAGAATTCTCATAATATATTAAGTTATATTTTTAGGAGGACTGCTAAATACCATTGTTTTATTAAAAATAAAAACGTTTTTGCAAAGCTACATTATTTGAGGAATAAAGTTTTAATGGCTTTTTCATGATCTTTGAATCTACACCAGACTCATGTGTAGATGTAGTTTAAATTACACTAAGTGAGTCGAGTATATTAAAACAGCACGTAACCACATTCTACCATGTGTAGCTGTATGAGATAGATAATTATCCAATTTGTAAATCTGTTACAAATTGTGCATTCCAGACTTTATGTCCTCACTGCCGACCAATAACAGTTTTCATTAAAAAGATTTTTTGTTGAAATATCTTGATGATTAAATAATATAAAAAATTTTAATTGTGTAATTGTATTTTTAAGTTTTATTATTAAAAAAAGTTAAATTATTGAGACCTTAGTTATTGAAAAAAATCCAAGCAAGTGACAGATTGCACACCTGAAAGCACTTAGCCAGTGAAAAATCGCACACATTAAAATGTTTAGTTGAGTGAAATGCAAGCATTAATAATTAATGAACTAATTGGTAATGGCAGGGCTGGTGAAGCCATTTAAATATTGAGGTGGGGGGGGGGGAGCCAAGACTGAATAAGGGCACCATCAATCATTTGAAGAGCCCCTACAATGTACTCAATAAATATAAAACATGCAAATATTGTCACAAAGAAAGGGATGCCATAGATTACTGGGGGGCAAATGACTCCTTGCCACTCAGCTGCACCTGCCGTGAATGGAAGTGGGACAATTACACTATCAAGGGTGTGATCATCAGAGAGATTCCCTAGAACATAACATCAAAACATCACATTGCAGTTTTGTTTTCATAGTGTGTGAATAGAAACCTAAATGAGGAAATAGTCATGATTAGATTTAAAAGAGTATATTAACCAATAAACTATTACTTTTTAAAATATTAATTAATAATGTAAATTGTTATTAGTATTTTTTAATTTTATTAGAAGCGTGTCTGCCTGTGAACCGATCAGTCATCAGATCGATCCTTCTCAGTGGGCCCATTAGCAGTTTGGGCTATTTTATGTTCCAACCAGTTGTCCACCACTGGTTTATCAAAAGCCATGGTATGTACTGTCCTATCTGTGGGAAGGTGCATATAAAAGATCATTTCTGGCTTATTGGAAGGAGTAGCATATGTGGTGGCAGCAGGTTTCCTCTAAAGACATATGTCAGAATGACCATATGTATACATCCAATAGCCGATGATAAGATAAAAATCAATGTGCTCTAGAGGCGTCGTTAAATAAAACAAACTTTACTTTTTATGAGAAATGTTACAATTAAAGAATGTAATAAATATGAAAATTGGACACTGATTTAATAACTAAAATTTGTAGACTCTCAATCCAGCCATGTTGTTTAATTAAATTTAATTTAATTAAATCAGAAAACTTTATAATTGTATAAGTTCCGTTATTAATAACTCTGACTAACTTGGCTATTTCACTAATTATACTGATGCAATGAAATTGGTAGCTTTTTTCCAAATGTGTTGTTTAACACCACAAATGGACATTATTGGGCAGGGGCGGTGTAAATGGTACAGCAGGTACAGCTATGGCATACCACTTTTTTTATTATTTCTTATTTCTGCATAAGAAACAGTTCTTCGAAGGCTTGGCTTGGGTGCCTTTGGCAATCCTGAGCCGTACTACTATTTTTTACACTGTGCTGCCCCTGTTGAGGATGACCAAATGGAAATATAACAGACTGACCAAATGTCATACGGCTATCCAATTAACTTAATAAAGAAGGCTACCAGTTATTTGTTTTTTCTCTTGATAGATCATATATATAATGGGTAATGAAGTCAATATACTAGTATTTTTGAAATATTTGTAGAAACTTGATGTAATGAGCTGACAACAGTAAGAAAGTACATATTATTATTATTATTTAGGTACATGATTTCCAAGAGGTATCTTAAAAACTAATGTCTGATTATTGGGCATCCTATATTATACCTTTAATGATTGTATTTATATATATATATATATGTATATGTGTATACATTTTCTCAATTACAGTATTATATTGCCATATATATCATGACCTTGGACATATTAACTGGGGTGCATATAAAATGAATATAAAACAGGTATGTGAAAGAAATGCTATTAAAGTTGCTTGATAATATGTAAATTTAATTGTATATATTTAAGTGAGCTTCACATTTCTTCGTGCTACAAACTGCACTAAAACATTTCTACCTATTCATCCTGTCTGAATAAATCAGGAAAGTAACTTTTTAAAGTTGTTTTCTAAACCGGTGCATTAAAATCTATTTATAGATTGTTTATTCACAATACAATATCGTGTTATAAGATTGACAATGGGGCTCCAGGTATTATAAATTGTGCATAATAACCCACATGAACAGTTAAATAAAAAATTACACATTAGTACGTCAACAACCATATTATGCTTACATGTTAGGGACAATAGAAAGCATTTATAAAAAGATGACACAGGATGGTTAAATATTTTGTTTTGTCGTAAACATTATTATTATTTTGTTTTTAAAATCCACTGCATTCCAGCCTCTAGTCGAAAAGTGGTGTAAAAAATGCTATGTTCTGTCCATGGAATAGCAGATAATGGGAAAGAATAGCCTATGTGGCTGTAGCAGGTTTCATCTGAAGACCATGAGTTTCAAACACTGTATGTTTGACAGCTAATAGCCACAGAGTGCTGGGGTGAAGTTGTGTTAAAACATGTCATGATCATGAGTTACAAACACTGTATATTTGACAGTTAAAAGCCGCTGTACTGGGGTAAATTTGTGTTAAATCATGACATGATCATGAGTTACAAACACTGTATGTTTGACAGCTAATAGTCACCGAGTGCTGAGGTGAATTTCTGTTAAAACATGTCATGACCATGAGTTACAAACACTGTATGTTTGACAGCTAATAGTCACCGAGTGCTGAGGTGAATTTGTGTTAAAACATGTCATGACCATGAGTTACAAACACTGTATGTTTGACAGCTAATAGTCACTGAGTTCTGGGGTGAATTTGTGTTAAAACATGTCATGACCATGAGTTACAAACACTGTATGTTTGACAGCTAATAGCCACAGAGTTCTGGGGTGAATTTGTGTTAAAACATGTCATGATTTCTCAAATGATATTGTTTGCTGAGTTGTTTTATTTGTTTTTATGAAACGGGTTATAAATCCAAAATGCCTGAAGTGGCAGTCCTCATAAAAATGTTTTAAAAGTGTAATGAAATCTAGTGAAAGTAAAGTGGATTTTTATCTTATCATCGGCTATTGGACAACAACCACATGGTCATTCTGACATACCTATTTTGAGGAAACCCACTGCCACCACACAAACTACTATTTCCGATAAGCAGCAAGGGGTCCTTCAAATGCACCTTCCCACAGACAGGACAGCACATACCATGGCTTATGATGAACCAGTTGTGAACCACCAGTTGGAACGGAAAATAGCTCAAACTGCAAATGGGTCCACTGAGAAGGATTGATCTAATGACCAACCGCTTCACAGGCAGACACTCTACCATTTGAGCTACATACTGCTCCCTGAAATCTAGTGAATCCAGACGTATATCAGTTTTCTTTATTAAAGATAGTTGTATTTACATGTTTTATTACTGAAAGATATTACATTATTAGACTTCCTGTTTAAAAGTTATGGTCACCTTTAAAGTTAGAATTGTCCTAACAGGAAATTTCATGTAATGGCAAAACTGGCATGATACAAACTTGGCACTGATAAACAGAGTTAATTTTACACACAGGTAGACACACACCTAGTTAAAAGGTAAAAGTTATCATGTCCACATTGGCAGATAATAAATATCTCTAGGGTGGGCACCTGTTAGTTAAGCACCAAAACAGAGTTGCCTCCATGCCAACTGATAAGACTGGGAATAGAGTTTATCAAGAAAGTACCACGATAGTTATTTATATCATGTCTACAGACCATGCTTGTTTGAAAAACATCCAACTTGCCGACTAGAGAACAAAAAACAAACACCCACCTGAATTAAAAGTGTATAACATAACAGTGTAATACAAGTTACACATAGAAAGGAATCTTTAACAAAAACTCAAGGTATTTGCAACCCACTCTCTTCAGAAGAAACCCGTTACTGCCAAATAGTCCAATAAGCAGCAAGGTAACTTTTATATTAGCATTTTACCTACAACAGGACTGCACATACCCCAGCCATTGTTACATCAGTTGAGAGTTATTCACATGAATGATAGTTCCCCTACAACAGGACTGCACATACCACAGCCATTGTTATATCAGTTGAGAGTTATTCACTTGAATGAGTTTCCCTACAACAGGACTGCACATACCACAGCCATTGTTACATCAGTTGAGTTATTCACTTGAATGATAGTTTCCCTACAACAGGACTGCACATACCCCAGCCATTGTTACATCAGTTGAGAGTTATTCACTTGAATGATAGTTTCCCTACTACAGGACTGCACATACCACAGCCATTGTTATATCAGTTGAGAGTTATTCACTTGAATGATAGTTTCCCTACAACAGGACTGCACATACCACAGCCATTGTTATATCAGTTGAGAGTTATTCACTTGAATGATAGTTCAAATGGGTCCACTGAAGGGGATTGATCCAACAAACCATCACACTTAAGGTGGATGCTGTTCATCTTGAACTGTGTCCATTTCTACATGTACATGTAGTTATATACACAAATACAATGTTGATGAACTTATAAGTTAGTCAACAATGTTTGTACTACACAAATTAAAATAATTACAGCACACAATTCAGTCTGCGGCTTTTAGGTCAAACATATATTATGTGATGCAAGGTCTACAGATGAAACTTGCTGTTGCAACATGTAGTATGAAATCTTTTAAATGCACTTTCCCACAATCAGAGAGGACATCACATATATAGGGTGTAGTGAGTTGATGTATAAATACAAAAGAAAAACTAGTTTAAAAACATCATGTTAAGTCGACTTATTAAAAATAAATTGCCTATTACAGGAGCCCTTTGTTTTTCAATAATACAACCCTTCCCTAAAAAACAGTGCATCAATCTATTCTATAATAAGAACTACAGCTAACATTTTTTCCTGGGCAGCAGTATTCCAGAAAAGTCAAAATGTTACTTAAGTTATATTATATTGAAAAAACAACAATTGTCTGGCATATCACTGGGAGAGAAGGAGCAGCAGCCACCTTTTCCCACAACTCCACCTTCCGCTAGCAAAAAATCATAAAGATCAAATTCACCAACAATGCCTTGGAGTGTGTGTCCCAGTATGATGACTAGGACAAGGGGATACGGCATACTGTGTATACATGTAAATAGGATACTTACCAACAATGCCTTGGAGTGTGTGTCCCAGTATGAAGACTAGGACAAGGGGATACGGCATACTGTGTCCCCAGGATCACGTGTGGCCACGCATCCAGCACCGAGTGGCTATTACTGAAAAAGATAAAAACATTAAGTTAGTTTACTGAATCATACATAGCTAAGCATTTCTTAAAACATTGTCTCTTTATCACGGTCATACAAATTATGCATAAAGCGTATCACTGCATCTATTTAAAAGACACCATATACAAATTTCTATTGAGGTAAAAAGAGTCATAATAAACTTTAAAGAAAGTCACCAAAACATATACTAGATGAAATTGTAAGTCACTTCAGTAAGTTCCTCACTTTTGTTTGTTTCTTGGGTAGTAATTTATTACATATTATTGTAGAGTAATTGGTAAAACTAAATACACGTATGCAACCCATTAGAGATAACTCCTCTTGCAATCGTTATACCGGCAAACTCTTTACAATGGCAATACAAGTGCAACACAAATGTGGCTGTTATAACGAGAGTTGACTGTATATAAAAGTCACTTTAGTCCACTCGTTATTTATTTATTATTATTTATGGCAAATGTATGTATTTCAGCCTGTTCATACAAGCCACTGTCCATACTGGTCACGTAGTAGATTTCATGGTGGTTGTTATGGATACGATTATCTGTTAAGACCATAGCAATTTAACACAAGCTATTGATGTGACCAGATCCATATCTAGGAAGGCACGTGGGGCTATTAAAAAAGTATTATAAAATATAATTATTTCCTTGTAATACATTTTTTTAAATCTGTCTTGAACTGCCTGGGCCATCGGAACGACTGTGACATTGGAGCAGCGGACTAGGGATGTTGAGGGCAATGGGAGTCCGGGGGAATGCTCCATGAAATATAGATACTGGAAAAATGATTTTAATGGCTTTTGGACAAATTATTTGTGCGGCAACCATCGCCCCTGTCACCACTGTTCCGGGGCCCATGGCTGCCAGTTCAGAAATTAATAAACTGTGGTTTCTTAAGACAGTTGGCTGCTTAATGTAGATTGTATGGTATTGGATTATATGTTTTGCAAGAAGAAATAATACAATCATGTTATATGGTAAAAAACACTATCAGTTTGGAGAAGTGAAAAGTTGTTTCTTATTAGATTACATGATCTGGAAGAGGAGTAAGATGGTCTGCTAACCGAGGTTGCTTTTTAACAGAGTTAGTCATTACAACTGGTTTGACTATACTTGACATATATGTACAATGATACTACAATGTATAATAGAACATTTCCTAATGTCACAAAGGTTGTCATTACAA
>JAULBS010114480.1:0-14755 GCA_032355785.1 Symmetromphalus regularis | reverse complement strand
AATGTGATTAATATTATAAAAGTTGATTAAAATACGAGAAATAACTAGCATTGCCTCACTAGAAAAAAAGACCCAAGTTACGCCAAAGTACACATATCCATTTTAACTATTGGCGGGATGAAGTCTCCTAACATGTTCAACGAGTTTATCTTTTCGAGTGAACTGCCTGGCACATGACGGACAAGAGAACGTATAGACCCGCAGATGGATCGAGCGCCAGTGCCTGTCCAGGTCGTATTTACGAGTGAATAGTGTGCTGCAAGCACTGCAACTGATTTTGTTTGTGTTTGTTCCTAACGTATACGACTGACGTTTGCTTGATGAACATCTGTTCTGCGTCCACCTGAAAGAAGAAGAAACGTACTAAGATCACTGTTCGCAATTGCGGACACAAAAACTGTTAGATGTTCATCAAGTTTTGTCATATACAGTTAGTTTTACTGAGGTATGTCATATACAATCATCCACAAATCATGAGGTTAAATACCTTGTACAATGCAACAAAAATGTAACAGTCCTCTAAACAAGGACAATAGTCATAGTTACATAAGGGCAATAGTCATAGTTATAAATATATATGGAACACAGCGACAGATCATTTTAAAGAAAATATGTTGTCAATGACACCCCTGCATAACGAATAAAATATTTTTTTAAAGTTTGTCCTTTATGAAGTTTCTATGCAATTGTATTATTAAGCCAGTAATAATGTTACAATAAATACCTATCACGTCAAAAGCTTGGTAATAATCATCTGTTAAATCAAAACCAGTTCGTCATTTAAAAAAAAAAATTCCTTTCTGAGTAGCATAAATGACTGAAACAACTTTTATTTTAGATACAATAGTTTATTTAAATAATTGTAAACATGCTTACAATAATATATACAAAACACTGTTGACATACAATTGACTATATTTACAATACAGATAGTATGATCAAAGATGATAATAAGGAGGAAGTCTTTCTGAAAACTAAGGTCAATTCACACTATGGTGTTCACAACAGTACCCTGTGATGAACAATAAATTTACAGTTAATATGAAGTCATTGTGGTCAACTAGACTGGAACAAATCTCTTAGACATTAATAAACAAAATACACAAATATCATAAGTGACACACAATTCATTAAAATACCATACTGAAACCCATCACCAAATCAAGAGTGGAGTTGAGTGTCCAAATCAGTCTATGATCACACACAATGTAAGTACAGATCCATTAAAAAGTACTGAATTGTAAAATAACTAATCAGGAATTTTGTGAGAGGGTAAAACATGCAGAGCCTGAAAAATTTGGATAAAATTTCACCAATAATATCATAATATTCATACTCTTTTATCTAAGTTCAACTCGTTTCTGTGTCACAGAATCCATTTTAAGTCTTCCAAAATAAAGAGACCCCAACAAATGATGAGTCATTGGCCTATCAAAAGTTTTCCCATCCATCAATTTGATGCATTAAATATATCCTCTAGCAAAAATACTGCAATTTCAGTTTCCTGTGTATTATCATTTTGATGAAAATCTCTAACTGCTACCAGTGTTCATGACAATTCATCATTTATTGACACATTATTTATGAATGCATATCACAGTTTCCTTTGGATTAGGTTTTGTACAGAAAAAAAAAGTACGTGGAGTTGAAAGCTTTCCTCAATTCAATGTGTAAACAAGTACTTTTCAAACCAAAACCATGTTTAAAACTGCAGAATCAATAATACTGGAATCTCAGTATAAATTCTTTGGAACTTTTGACACTGAAATATTTCTCATTAATGATTTGAACAAACTATTTATTCAATGGGTCAAATCTAAGATTGCCCTGTTCTTCACTGTTTTGTTCTTGGTGAAGTTTTCTCACATGGTCTTGGAGTTTATCCTTTCGAGTGTATCTCTTTCCACAATATGCACAACAAAAGTTTGTGACACGAAGATGAACACTCTCCCAATGTCTTTCAAGAGTAAATTTACGTGAAAACACCTCATTACACATGCTACAAGGCAGTTTTTTGCCATCTCTCATTCGCGACGGCAAAGAAGGAGAAAATTTAGTCTGTAGGTATCTGTTGATCATCCATCTGAAAGAATAAGAAGATGACTTGATGCGATATGTATTGCTACAATCAATTTAATGGTAGATATTCAGAAGAAATTTCATGATTTGACCACAAAAAAGAGAAAAGTCTGATGAATTACCATATAACCTATATAGCTTTAATAGTTTGGTGAATAATAGATGTATTAAATGAGTGATGATGTTCCAGTTTTGCAGAATAACCACATAATTTGTCATTGTCAGTAGTCAATGGGGTATTAGTAACAATAGGGCTACTGTGTCAGCAACAACAGCTGTTTTAACTAAATGAATTCCTTCATGACACCAAAATATTTTTTTTCAAGAATACACAAGTTAACATGCAATTGGAATTTGACAAACTCCAAGGACCAAACAAAAACCACAATTATCCAGCACTTTATGTAACATGTCCAATTTTATAACACTTGCACAAGTAACTTTTAAAAAATATTTAATTTTCTGCATACATATTATTTTATGTAGAATATACAACAAAAAACAACTAGTCGTAAGAATTTTTTTTACACAATTCTTAACATAATAAATATCAAATATCCTTATCTACGTCTTAACAGTTTTTACATTGTGTACTGAGAAGGGTGCACAATAATATACTATTTAAAATGCCACTCATGACAGTTTCATAAATTGTATGAACGTTTGATGTCTTGGCTTTGCTAACATAATACGATAACAGTCACCACAGATAGTAGTAATCATTCATAAGAAAATCCTTTTTTGCCATTACTAACACAGCACAGGTATTGTAATGCAGCACAAATATGGAATGCACAAATCACACTAGAATGGAATAGATTCTGGATGGACCCTTCTGACATGATATTGGAGTTGATCCTTTCGATTATACCATCTACTGCACAATGAACAAGAAAATTTGAAAACCCGAAGGTGTACAGACTCCATGTGTCTCTCTAGACCATATTTGCGCGAAAATAGCGAACCACAAAGAGTACAGGGTATCTTTTTATGAGTGTTCGATTGTGACGAAGGCGTGTTAAGGCTGCTTGGCACTTTCCTGTACTGGTTCCATCTGAAAGAATAAGAACACGACTTTGATCACATGTCTCGTTCTTTCACGATGTTCACCAGACATTACTAATAAACATTCACTAACAATTCATTAAGACTGGGTTACAAATACTGTGCCGTAGAGTACTTGCAGCATAGAAAAACTAAAGTACAGGTATGTTACTATCAGGTGTGTGTTTGTACATATGTAGCAATGGCACACTAATATCTCTAATAATTAATTGATATTAAAATCTATACTTAAAGTAAATGGTACATTTGTACAAGATAAATAAAACCACAAAGTTGTTGTTGGAGAGATGTGAAGCTGATCCAGAATTTACTTAGTATTCTACACCAGTCTCCAACACATTCACAAAAATGAATGTTCAGTGAACAGTTGTTAACAGCCAATACTAACAGTCACTCTTCTAGAAATCTAAGATTGAGGTGCTTTCGGTAATTAAAATACGACCCTATACATATAGTAAAACTGTATACCATCAGGATTTGAACCATAAGCAAAGATCTGCTTGGCAAATTAAAGGTTATTAATTACAGACATCACAGGGTTTAAATGTATATGACATACTGTTTCAATGTGAGAAATAGTTTTAGGTCTTTGATGTCTTTGTCTATGAACTCAAGTCTCCCTTCAGATTTTCTTCATGTGTGTAAGCTCTAGACATGGTATGACAAATAATAAAACAAGTCAAATCTGTCTAGCAGAAAACTAAATGTCAACTTATTTCACAATGTCAAAATCTGTATCTAAATGATACCTATATTTAAATACATGTATCACCAAATCAAGACAAATCCATTTGACCAAAATAACTTTTATTAATTTTTAAATAACATCAACCAAAACAAGATGATTAAAAAAATATTAACTTAATCAAAAATATAAACTGTTCACATAATTAACCATTCATCCTGGTTAATCAACAAATTAAATATCAATTACAAAGAAAGATACACACAAATGCTGAATATAGATACTTTGGCATAACAATAAAAAATCAAATTAAATAAACAACCTAAATCGAAATCCACTCACCAAATATTTTATGTTTAAATCTTAAGGTAATTCAAGCATATGTATGAAGCAATACCAAACTAATGAACAATATTAGTCAAGTGTGATAAAACTGAAGCAAATATACTGTCTTGAAGGCTCATCATGATACCATTAGTAATATGCCATACCAAAAATAATACACAAACATATGCTAGATGTTATGAAACAATAATAAGGTTCCCTATTTTTCACAATATTATTTATATATGTGCCAAGTAATAAAGATATCAAGTGATATAGATTACTTAGTTTTTCTTTTTAATTATAACCAATGTTTGCTTGGTTTTTGTTTTAATGTTTATACTCAAAGGTATAATATTACACGCTTTTAAAATATCTTCTGTCTTTACGTTAGTAGTTCCATTTTGCAACAACATAAAGAAAGAAAAGATTGTTTAACACCACCTCAATACACTGTTTATTCACTCACAAGTGTGAAATATATCTAATGGGTCTTCAGAAATCCTATCTGAGGTGTGATGGCTCATCAGATTGAACTCCTTCAGGGGAACTAGTGGTGATTTATTGTTCCAGATAGGAGTCCAGAATTATTTAACAAAGGCTGTGGTATTTATGTGAAAGTGGATACAAAAACACCTCTTACTGCTAATAAGAAACAGTAACCTATGTGATGGTGGATATACAGGGTGTCTTCTGCAAACCATCTGTTACAAATACCAAATGTTTGAAACTTAAATAGCCTTTAATTAAAGTGTGTTTTTTCTTATCTATGACAATCTGAATTATTTTTCCATGCTGGAAGGGTTATTTCATTCTGCTAGCACAATCAGCTATTTTTTCCCATCTATTCCACATAATTTGAGATGATAGTGAAGCTTGTCCTGGCGTGAAAACACTCTCCCACAAAGGTGACAAGAGAATTTCTGTTTTTGATGAATACTGCGGATGTGTCTGTACAGATTGTAACTATATGTGAACTGCTTGCCACAAACATCACATGCAACTGGTGAAGGTCCTTGGTTAGACTGGGCATCAGCGTGGTCAAATAGGCTGGAAATGAAACATCATAAATACATCAGAATTTGCTCATGCGAGTGGAATCTTAACAGAAATACTAGGAGACACCAAGAACCATATACTGTTTTAATTTTATATTTAGGTGTTGAACAAATGGTACAAAGCAAACAAAGGTAACATTAATTGTTACAAAAAAGGAAATTCAAGGATATGTTATACAGTCATTATCAAAGACCTTTGTTGATCTTCAACCTGTTTTCATTGGTAAAACAAGTATTCTTTTTTTTTTAAAAACACTAAGTTGAAGATAATACCTTTTTTTTTAGATAACAGTAATTAACACAACTGTTTAATAAACTGGTATGTTTGTCAAATTAGAATAATAAATTAAAACATTTAAATGCTCCAAAACACGCAACTAAAGTATTCAGAAAATGTCAACAACCCCAAAGTCAATAATAATGAATGTGTCAATACAGCAAGTCACCAATCTAGAGACAGGACAACTTTTTAAAATCAGTACAGATGCATTTATAATAAAAAACAGTTGGCAAATATTTTTTTTTTAAATTAAACTGTATAATAAGATATTAAGGGAGCATGAATACGGATGATGTATTGATGTAGTGGATATTTGAATAAAAAGTTAATATCCACCAATATGTTTCATTATGTGTCTCTGTTTCATATTTACAAAGCTTTTGCCACTATAAAATCAATAAATATACACGAAGTTCACATAATTCTTTTAATTTTTCAATGGTGAAACATCACAATTCATGAAGTCAATCCATCTGCTTCAGCCCTCGACATCGACCATGTCTAATATGTTGATCCATGTTATCTTTTCGTGAAAATATTTTCCCACAAAGTGGACAGGCAATATGGCTGCCTCTGTGCTGAGTTTTATAGTGTCTCCACATGTGGCAACTCCACACAAATCTTTTCCCACATTCAGGACAAACATGTCTGTCTAGTTGTCCTGTAGACTCTACATACTTCTGGCCAGAAACTCTGGAACAAAAAAGTACCAGTCATTGAAAGGATCTGGATGTAGCTTGTAATATATAGAGATCAACGTAGGTGACTAGGTAAAACAGCCTCACCATTCAATCATGCACAAAAATTCCAAAGTTAATATCACATTGAAAAAACTCCGATATAAACTCCTTAAACAACAATCCAATATTTGACGTTAAAGGGCAATGTTCTTTAAAGTTGAACATTTAACCAGTCAAACACGTCTCAACAGATTTTGGTTTCGTCTAAACAGTTTTCTACTTTCCTGACATTAATCTTGAGATTTTTCATGCACTGTTTTGAAATGTCTATGAAGATATTTTTTTTGTTCATAACTGGTTGCACACAAGACAAACAGGTTTGCAAAGTTGATACAAAGGGATCTGACTGCTGCTACCATTTCTGTAAACAAAATATCATAACAGCTGTGAGAAGTGCATGCAGGTTGTGATGGTATCCCTAATCAAGTCTCAGGATCCTCCAACCAGCTGACAACTCTGTACAAGTATTTTGATGTAGTTACAGATGACTTGAAAATGTGTTTGCTTATGTTGGTTTGTGAATCTAGTATATCTCAGTGGTTAAATAAAAATTAAGCATAACTAAATAATGTAGCACAGGATTACTTGTAACCCCTTAATTTTCAGTCCCACCCCAGTATACATGTTAACCAAATCTATGTTTAACTCGGCTTATAGTATATTCTGTAGCCAGTTAGTTGTCATTTAGTGAATGCAGGTCAATTAAGAAAGGGTAGGAATTACTGTAAATAAGCCATCATTTAGGACTCTTCTAAAGGTATTAAAGAAGGGGCAGCCATTCTTAAACTGACTCAGCCTTGTTGTGTGTATTACATAGGACTTCTACAGAAGGAAAATGATGATAACCTGTACTGTGTTGTTGAATTTATTTATTGGATACAAGATTTATTTGTTGATTGTCTTGCATTGTATTGTATTATCTTTTACGCTTTCTGAGGGCTATACAGGTGAGTGGAAATAAAACATCCCAATACTAAATATGCTGCTTCTGGATGCCCTCTAAGACAAAATGTTTTTATCAAGTTTTAACTAATATTTCATCCCAAGTAGCTCTATCAAAAATGGTAAATAAATTTTTAACTGAAATGGGCTTGAAAAAATGTTCACCATTATGAAATTCAGCAAACTGGTGCACTAGATTGGCCAGATGACTTAACTCACCAATAGTAAAAGTTTGTTTTATTTAACGACGCCTCTAGAGCACACTGATATTTATCTGATCATCGGCTATTTGACGTCATTAACACACTATTAATAACGCAAACAAACTGGTACCATGTACAACCTGGTTAATGCTTGTTCATTTTAAATGGCCCAATTAAAAATACAATTTTGTGGTGAAAACTTGGTAGCATGAGGACTATTTGCACAGTTAGTGAGCACCACACCAATCCAGCAAATCCTACTGTATATCTTAGATAAAACAGAGAAATAGTACAGGAGACCATCAAACTTATATGCTATAAAAGTAATCATATGTGACTTAAATGAGAACTACACTCAAAGACTAGTCTAAACATTGAAAGGAAAAGTTAGTCAACAGTATTCAATTACTTACTATAATGAACTCACAAAGTCTATATTAAAAGAATTCTAACCAAAATATGAAATCTTCATTAAATATTCCTCAATAATAAATTTTCATAAAGAAAATCCAATATATTTTTGACATTAAAAAGTTCTAGTCACTTTCGTCATTAAAACACAACCATGTTTTATGCTAGGCACAACCAATGGCCACCAACATCAACTAAGATATTTGTTCTTGTTTCCTTAATGAACAAATCTGTTTGGCAATGTGTCGCTGAAGAGCATCCTTTCTGTTGAATGACTTTCCACAGCCTGTACAAATAACACGCAGTTTTTGGTGCACACTTCTGTAATGTCTAACAAGGTCTTTTGTAAGTCCAAAAGATTGGTTGCACTCTAGACAAACAGGTTTCCTAAGACACTGTGATGAGATCCAAGTTCGATGAAGTCTGCAAACAGAACAAGAACAACCTTCAGAATGGTGGTGTGTTACAGCTTGTATGTGCCAACAACTTCAACAGTGGTAAATAACTATTTTGTTTGTTAGTTTGTTTTAATGACATCACTAGATCACATTGATTTATTATCAATAGCTATTAGATGTCAAATATTTGGCAATTTTTGACACATAGTCAAGTGTTAGCCTACCTCTGACTGTCATTCTATTATTAATTCAACAGTAAATACTGCATTTGCTTACACCATTTACAATATATATCTCCGAATGAATATCAATCAATTCTGAGCTACCGTATAGGGAACTATTAGTTGATTATATTAAATGTATATATATATATATAACATTTCTAGATTAAAAGCCATGTCATGAAATTACATATAACACTTGTTATTATGTTAATGTTGTCCATGAATAATTAGCAATAATAATTTTTGTCATTACCATGTGTTCTTATGTAATCGTGTAATCAATACAAATATCAATGTATCACTGAGTAGGCCTATCTAAAATCCCATATACTTCAACTATTCACAACAGTATTTCTATAATAATTGTTTCCAATGAAATTTAACAGCACCTTGAGACACAAAGAAGCTGATGTAAGAAAGTACCATGTTGGACTTTACACAAATGACAAACAACTATAAACACTTATGTATTTCACTTATTTATTTCAAATTCATCTATAAAAGATTACAAATAAATTTCTGCAGGGTAAAACAACATGTTCATAACAAACACTTCACAAAAAAGAAGGGTCAAATGAAAATCAGACTAGAAATCCACTAGGATTTAGAAAAAATGACTTAACAATGAGTAACAACAAACTGAATGCATCACAACTCTCAAACAAGAAATTTTCAGTCAAAGTAGTTTGTTTTATTTAACGACACCTGTAGAGCACATTTTTATCTCATCATCGGCTACTGGACATCAATCATAAGGTCATTCTAACATATTTTTAGAGGAAACCTGCTACCGCCACACAGGTTACTCTTTCTGATAAGCAGCAAGGGGTCTTTTATAAGCACCGTCCCACAGACAGGACAGCACATACCACAGCCTTTGATGAACCAGTTGTGGCTCATTTTCAGATTCCTTTTGTCCATATACACTTTAGTGTTTGTACTTAACACAATTGCTCCATGAGTTATAATGGCTGCTTGTCTGGGACAGATTCTTAAACCACAATTCACATGCTGAATTTACAATGGAGCAAAAAACTGATTCTAATCAAAACATTTAAAACAGAATAGGCAGATATATTTCACATTTTCATCTACAGACAATATCTAAGAACGTTTGATCTATATTTATAAACAGTGCTTCATTAAGGAAAAGTTTTCCAATAGTTCTTAAATCAATGAGTTAAAAGGTTCTCTGTTCATTAGTGTTTTGTTTCAAATAAAAAGCAATACTCATCTAGAAAACTCCAATTCAATAAACTTTATAAACAAATCTATTTACAAAATCAGACCAGCCTGTGCGTTAAGTTAAACATAACATGGGACCCGTCTATTATTCAATATAAAAAAAACACATTCATAAACTTTTTTTTAACATCAATAAAATGTGTTTTGGTGAACAAGATATATATTGACCCCCTCCGAGTGTCAGTTTATATGACTACATGTAACTTCATTTCTTTAAATTCTATTATCAACTCTATTAACTCAACTTGGAAACAAACTCATTAGAATGTTAAAACTTTAAACAATAAAACCTGCTATGAAGGCCATTTTGTTTTACATCCTCTTAAGACATCTAGACAAGAAAAATGGCTGCTCAATACTTTATCAACATTCACTTTAAAACAATTTTTTAAATGCTATAGATAAAAAATTCTGCTATGAGAAATGGCCATTAAGTTTACAATGTTGATTAAGATTGTCTTTTCGATTAAAAGTCTGTCCACATGTCTTGCAGGAGAAGACAACTCTCTCGTGTACACTTTTCCTGTGGCGTACAAGGTTGTGGCAAAAGGTGAAGCTCTTGTTACAAATGTCACAAACATGACAATATGGATATGCTGATTTTACTAAACTGTCAACTTTGTAGGAAAGGATATTTTTCTTGAAATTTCTTGGCATTCTGAAAACAAAATAAAATGGTCCATATCATTAAAAATTCCCCTTGCCAAATAACCTTATATAACTGCCAAAAAATAAATTATATATAAAATATATAGTTTTTTTTACATATGGACCTCTTGAATATGCAAATGAATAGTCTCAGATCCATTTATGTTCAATGAGTGTAGTAAATGAGGAACCAATATAATTCTAGCTTTTTTTTTCTAAAAAATATATGTACTGTAATTAAGATGATGCATGAATATTGCTAAACACAGGAGAATAAAATCAAAATTACATAAACAGGTTTTAAAAACATCAATATAACAAGAGTGCATGTGGTTGGGTTTTTTTTTTTTTTTTACAATATGCAACAGAATGCATCAAAACATGCTAACTGTATTTTGCTCTCCCAACTTACAAACACAATGCAGTAATAATACAGGGATAAAGTCTTTGGTTATGTAAGAATGGTCCAGTATCTTGTCAATAAGAAAAAGATAATATAACACTGACAACAGAAATCATTAAGTTCTGTGAAACTATTTATTTCAAATATCCAAGATTTTATTCCTGAAATTTATGTTCACTGTCAGAAGGATAAAAATGAAAACACAATTTTAAGTACAAAGTCCTGAACAAGATGGTTTGATATTTGTATTTCATCTTGTAAATGCAAAATTTGAAGCTAATGTCAAAATCAGGAAAGTAACACCGCAACAAGTCAACTAATCACCCTGAAGGTCAATGTAAATCAAGGCCTACATGTTTACTAGACCTTTGGCATACATGTAATTCCATTGTACAGTATCTTCATATGCCTATTCAGTTAATATATTTGACAGAAATATTTTTGCTACCTACATTTATCATATGATGAAATCCCTTTGCACATTTTAAAATTTTGCTTGACATTGTTATGAATAATTCTCATTGACTTTCACATGACACATACATCCAAACAGGAATATTTGTTCTTTCACAGAACATCAATAAAAAAAAAAATTGAAGATCAAATGACACTTTGAAAGAAATGCAGTTATTATAGTTACATATAATTTCCATGAACTTTAACATTCACATTCAGTAAATACATCCCAATTTGAATTATTGAGCTTTCACGAGTATGACCAAATCCTTTACAAAATTCTTCAGGATTATTTGGCATGTCCAAAAGATCTGCATTTTTCAGTAATGCAAGGAGTCCATAAATCTTCAAATGTACATTGAGTGCAATCTTCCCAACAGGAACTTGAAATGCAAAGCACGACACTTGACTAGAAGAAGTGCACTTTTCACGATAATGCAAAATGCCCATGAACCTTCATGTGCAAATTGAGTGCGTACATCCTACTGAACTGCTGGGCGCACACTTTACAAGCATACCGCTTCTGTTCATGTATACTCTTGTGATGCCGCATCAAGTTGGTGCGGTAGGTAAAAGCTCGGCCACACAAATTGCACACAAAGGACATGCCACAACAGATATTATCAGTGCTCTTCAACAGAGTGCAGTTTGGGGTTTTCTCCATTCTGAAATGGAAGGAAAAGAAAGTTTCAAGGCTTTACCCAACTGCAGATGAGAAAACAGGCATTTAAATCATTTGCTTTACACACTTCAAGAGGTTTACACAAGAAAGAGAAGTTTAGAAAAAAATGAAATAAAGGCAATTCTCCATACATGCAAAATCAAAGGACTACAAACTGTTATTATTAATGATAATTTAAATAAAAACAGAATTTTTGTGGTATTATGCACACTACATTTAACAATGCCCATGTCAAACATGATCCAGTACTCAAATAGCACACCAGCATTCAGTTTTTATCATTTTGCTCTCTAACGGTATTCAATTTTAAGGGATATGCAGATACTTTTTCAGTTAGTGACGAATCATTTTTTAAAATGGTCAAATAGCCCACTTTTCAGCAAATTCTATTTCTTCTCTTTGTTTCCATTTCCTTTTGATTTAGTTGCAACTTTTATTGCCTCTTCTTTTCTTCTTCATATATTACTTCAAAGTTTTGAGCTTTTTCTTTAGATGCTTTCAAATGTTCTTTGTATTGCAGCATCTGTTTCTATTTTCTATTCTCCCGAATACTGAAGACTTTTTTTTCTTTTTTTTTTTCTGTATAACACTTGAACAAATTCTTGTCTTTTCACATTTATCAAAATCAGTTGTAAATAAAGGCAGACAAGGATGAACTCGTTTTCCAACTTTAACCACAATTACTGAAGTGATGCTCAACATATTTCAAAAGTGTAGACAAAATCTGGACATTTCTTTTTAAAAATTGTATGTGATATGCCATTTACAGTGAAGATGTTACAATAGGACATATCAACTACAAATGACAACATCATATCTACAGGTATATTTATGTTTGTATGTTTGATGCATGCATGTATATATATATATATATAACCGTCTCAAGACAATTTATCCCAACAACCAAACATCACCTCAGTCTCAGCAGATTCAAAAGAAATGTTTAATGACACCCCAGCAGATCATTTAATCAGTGCTAACTGGGTTTCAAACAAATAGTATTTAGTCGACAACATATGTCCTATATTTTATAGGTATTACTGAAAACTAAATACAAGTATCCAGTGAAATTCACCTTTTCCATGTTAAATCTGTCCCACGATAAATGTATGCAATCTTTGACACTGGCTTATACAAGTATTATTAATGGAAATTAAAACATAAATTATTTTTATCAACTTACTCTAGGCTCAGGAAATCTTCTTTCATAAAATGGTTCTTCATGAATTCATGTACTTGTTTTCATTTCAGCAATATGCATATATGTATGATTCCATTCATAAAAATACAGACATGGATGCACAATCGATGTTATACTTTTCATATGTCAACAATATCCCACCCTTTCACATTCCTGTGGGTGGTACCCACAAATATATTTACTGCACATGGGTAAGTTATTATCAGAATATATTGTTTCATATGCACATATATCTATATAACCAAAACTTGATGAGAAATGAATATATACAATGTACATGTTTGAAGCTGAAGAAGTTCCACAGTTTTAAATTATTTTGACAATGCTGATATAAAAAGATGGTATATAAACCTGATCCTTACATTTAAATAGACTAAGTTAAATAGTGGTAATAATGTTTGGTCAAAGTAACATTTTCCCATAAAACTTTCAAAAGGAAGTGCTTCAGTCTGATCAGGAACGAAGTGTGTCCTAACAGTACATGTACTCATTCAATAAGAGAAGTCACAAGAAAAGATCTTTTAAAATTCTGGTCAAGACAAAATGCTTGTAAGACATACTGAATACTGTAATTTGTTTCTACATGAAAGATGTTTTTGTTGGGAGTGTCTTTGAAAACAATTAGGGATATGATTATCACTTGTGACGAATTAGTATTATATGGATACCTCATTGTGTCACACATAACAAAAAGGCAGATTGTTGTAACTTGGATATCTTAATATAAAACATCTGAACATGATGGATGACCAGACGTGGGAGTATATATACATACATGTATATAATAAAATATCTCCACACAGCACTGCAAAACACCACGTTAAAGACACAAGAACCGATGCTCAATTATAAATGCAGTAACTCAGTAAGTATAAATGTTTATGGGTTGTTTTTTTTGTTTCTTTTACTAATATCAATATTATTATTTGAATCACGTTAGCTGAAACATTTTGAGCATGTAGGATCGGATTTGGTGATTTAATACTATTTGATGAATTGTTTGAACTGCTTCAAAGCAGCCAATATTTCAATATCATAACAAAAAACAAACAATTTTATCTAAAACACAATTTGGGTGTCTGCTTCAGGAAGACTAAAGCTGTATATGTTGTTATCAAAGTCATTGATCATCATCATTCTGTTGGACAAGTCCTTTGTGTAAGACGACATAAAAATAATAGACTTTAAAAGGAAAACAGGAGAGGTTCAAAGCAACAATGACTGCATTTCAAAGCTGATTACTACTACAAATGTAATACTGTTGCTGAAGTTGGTTTCTGTTGCCCCATTACAAGTTTCAAGTACATGTAGTCAACATGATCAAGTCACAAATAAATGGCCATGTGAATATCAACAAACCCCATGAACAATCATTTTCATCCTTTTTTTGGATTTGAATCACATTGAAATGTTCTGCAAGAAATCAGTGACATAACCAACTATATCCTAGAAGAGAAGAAAACCCAAGAAAGGGTAAATTATTTCATTTCGTATGCTAGTACATGTCTGGAGAGGGTTTCTCAAATACATTAGTCTAAGGTATAAAATGTTTTTTTAAATTGCATCCAAGTATTTACTACAACAACATATCAAGCCTGGAAATAATTTTTTGAGACCTGCCTGTCAAAATGTCCAATGTCAGTCAATTTGTGCCGGTCAAAAACAAAAATGTACCTGTCACCAAATTAAATTGAAATTTATAAAATTTAAT
>JAULBS010114469.1:0-14758 GCA_032355785.1 Symmetromphalus regularis | reverse complement strand
CATTTAGAAGTCTATTGTGAGTAAGATGTGTGACATTAATTGTATATGTTGTAATTGTATAAATGGTCTTCTCAATACCGCAATCCAAATGAAATTGATTCATAATAAACAACCAGTAAGCTGAATATAATTTATTACAAAACAAACAACAATCATATATTTCCTGATGGAGGGGCGAATAGACTCAGGACAAGGGGCGAAACGACCCACTAACAGGGGCGAAACGACCAGCTAATAAGGGCGAAACGACCCACTAATTGGGCGAAACGACCCAGTGCGAACAGGAATAAAGGCGAAACGAGCCGATACCAATTTTAAAGGGCCAGTTCGAATGGCGACATGTTGCCTCCAGTACTCAATGGTTTGCATGATGTCGGCGAGATATATCCTTTGCAGTGTCCTGAAGGTTAACTAATACCTTTGCTGACTTGAGATTTATGGACTGTGATGTTCATGTAATATAATAAGTCATATTTTGTTGATTTCAGGGTTTTCTTTCTCGATGTTCCAAATGATTCAGTACTTGAACGATTGACTTTGCGAGCCACCGATCCAGTGACAGGAGACCGTTTCCACATGATGTACAACCCACCACTCACTCTGGAGGTTAAGGAACGGCTGCAGCGTCACCCTCTTGACAGTGAGGATGAGGTGAGAAAGAGGCTTGCCCAGTATCACATAGAGATGGAAGATCTGACAGACTTCTATGAAGACGGACAGCACATTAACGCAGACCAAGACCCACACACAGTCTTCGAGTGTCTTGAAAGCATGATCGTCAATCCGTTGCCAAAACGATTTTAGTGTTAATGCTTTTGTTACTCAGTTTGTGTTTTGTTAACTGTTAACTGTCAAATTTATATTGAACTGTTGGCACCCTATTTATTTGACTGCTGCAATATATCTTTTAGAGAGATACATCGTTCGTAATTTGATAACAGGCAGTGACATAAGTGAAGAAAGCTTGTAACAATTTCTGATGTCTGTGGTGTATCTTTTTTGCATGCAGGAATGTGACAAAGCATTCTTATGGTCATATAAATATCCCACTTAATAACAAGATGTGTATCTCTAGAATAGACAGTATAAGGCAGACGAGGCACTTGCCTCATCTAGAATTTCCGCAATTTCTTTTCTTTTTTTTCCCCATGATATGGATATTTATTATCTACATAGTTCAAGTTCACAGAGACTGGGTTTGCCTCAGCGTTTTTCCCTCTCTGGCCATGCCCCAGGATATAGTTTAAAATGACATTTTTTAATCGTGGAAGAATAATTCAGGTCATGTACCTATTTTAGCAAGGTGTTCGTTTGTTGGGTTGCCTGTAAAGCTTAGGCCTTTAAAATACACATTTAGTCAGCATTTTACATATGCGAGTGGTATTGCTAAGCATCACAATGAGAGCACTGTATCAAAACAGTTTGCGTCAATTATAGAAAAAAAATTCAAATGTTAACATTATTGGAAAGAAAACATTTTGTTTAATGGACACCAGAATGTTGGTCAGTTTAGTTATCAGGTGTGAAATATTGTATTTGTGATAATACATTGTTTGTAAGGGTTATTAGCTTTTTATTCAAAAGTTGAAAAGAAGGGTAAGGTATGGAAAGGTTTTGCAATGTCAGAACAGAATTCAGTATTATTCAATAAATACAATGTTAAAATCTTAAACATTACTTTCTTTTCTTAATTTGTTTTCTTTTTGTTTGTTTAAAAACACTTTTTGCAAATCCACTGTTTATGGTTGTAGCAGCTTGGAATGGATTTTAACTGAGAGGGTAGATGTTTGCTTCCACGTTAAAACTTTTTCAAGCAAAATTATAACATGCTTCTTTTGTTATTATAAAATTTATTATCCGAGAGCCATGAATTAGCCAATATCCATAAATGGTGTCATGAGATAATATTCACCATATTATTAAGATGTTTGTGAAACCAATATGAGAAATTCTGCAATTTTTTTACCAACTCTTAAACGTTTAATATATCTGTTTTATATTATGTTGTAAGAAAAAGTACATGACCAGACTATATGACTTTCATGCAAATGACTGATGAAAATAATTCTGTTTTCCAGTTCCAGTAATTTTCTGCTGGCTTTTGACTTAGTCATATAATACTTGTATACAATCAGTATTTTCACCAGTTTTCTGTAATAACCACAAGTTATAACTGCTTCTTATTTTCACATTATGGATTTTAGAATAAAAAATGTTTATTAAACTGTGATAAAAATATTTACCAACAATATTAAACTTTTAAAAGTAAAAACTACCTTTTATTAAAGTACAATTTCATTTATTCATAGATGTAATTTGACAGTGCCAATAATGGTTAATGCCATTTCTCCTACATTTTGTCAATATTATGACCTTGTATTCACATCTGTTAAACTGAAAGCAGTTTATGGGATTATTGTCTTTATAAACAAGGTACATTAATGTGTTGGTTGATGATGCTGCATTTAAAAAAATTTCCTAATTCAGACCAATTCAGTTTTACTGTATACATCTCATACTGAATCAGTATTGTAATATACTCATTGTGCATTGTCTGTGATATTGTAATATGTATAATTGTAAAATTTAATGTACAATAAAATTTGTCTAAATATTAATCTTTTAGTGTGGTGTATTAAAACAATACAGATATGTCAGTACAGGAGTGTTTTATTTCCATTCAGTGTCCTTCGAGTTTCAATCAAATCTATTTTCCAGTACCCACTGCTTACCACGTAGATTTTTGTACCCTGTAAATCAAATAAGTTTTGTGGTAAACAATAATTTATTACTGTATCTACCACCGATTTTATGTTTTTTGTGAGTGACGGGGCCATGAAATTTGGGAATGTAGAAGCATACTAAAATCCAAAATAATTTAGTTTTTTCATACAAACAGTATTGGTGTTGTATTTTAATCAGAATTTATTATTTTTTGTCAAAATATATTACTTTTGGACCCCTTTTCAAAAATTGTTTTAGTGAGACATTTTGACAAGCAAAGTCAGCTGTAGTCACACTGCTTACTGCTAATACACTGTTAAAAGTTCTACAAGTTTAAAGAAAACATGAAAAACAGGTTACAAATACATAAACATTTATTATTAACAAAATATTTCATAAAAATATAAAATAGGTGTTTAAAAGAATATAAAAATGATGTTACAGTAGTCTACAAATTCAGTAATAACAAATATGTGCACACAAAGTAGTGCCAAGCAAAGCTACCAATGTGCTTCATTATCCAATACTTAGCCTTTAGAACATCAATTACATTTATTTTATTTAGTACACATTATCACACCATGTCATGTCATGTTATTATGCAAGATGACAAGATAAGAAATTGTCTAAGACATACTTTAAGATATATCACTACCAGGTTATTTGCTCGGCACTACATTTTAGGCACAACACTGTGTAACATTAATAAATTAAATATTCAGAATGCTGCCATATCAACTGAAAGAGATGCATACATAAATTATGTATATATGATGAGAATCTTGAATAATGGTGAATGATCTATCACTTATTTGAAATATGAGATCAATCCTGAGTTCACCGAAGATGATAAATCAATACCAAGAACTGTTCAAGCACTACACAGAAACTAATGCCAAGTAAAATCCTGACCCACACATTATGCATATGAATTATTTTCTTAACTGCTGCAAACATTTGTTTCTCAGATCAACCAAAAATAGTCACTAATAATGTTGTATGCTGCCTGGTTAAAAAACCAAAGTATTAAAATAAACATCTTTTTAAAAAATTATTGTGAACAATGTTTTAAAATAATTATTTCTTCAATTTTAATTGAAATAATTTTAGATATGTTCATACATTTTCTGATTTTTCATTTTAATAATTTGTTAACTGCAGCTAAAAGATGACCATTAACAAGCCTGCTGAACAAGGTTTAACCAACTATACGTGCCATTGTAGATATTACCAGTGTAAATAGAGTTGTTTTTGTTCATTTAGCCTAGACTAGATACTCTTAACAACATTTGGTCCTACTTCAGACTGCTATTAAGATACCAGAATATAATGTAATAGCCCTATGGGTCATCATTAAAATGTATGGGGTTTTCTGATTCAACTGCATCATATACTGCTGTCCGTTTCTGTGCTGTCATCATCAGAACATGCTTCAAGGTCGTGCTGAAGCTGCAAAAACTGTTTCCCAGAAAAGTCACGTTTTATGCCTCGAGGTAGACCACGGCAGGAAGTCAGATTCATTGAGATCAAACTGGAACAATTCTGCAGAATATATCTGGAAAAAAATTGAGAAACCTTTCAAAATAACTGTCCTTTTTATATATTACTTTTTCATAAAGTCATTGGAAGTAAAATTATTGGTAATGTTTAGTTATAACTGTTTGGTAATTACACAAATTATATATTTTACGTTGGTGATTTTCAGAAACTTTTTATTTAATTTGGCTCCAGTCACCCAAGATGCTGATAGTGGTAAATGATGGCCTGATTCTACTGACTGTTGTAATCATGTTTGGTATGACTAGTTTTGAATTGCTAAACTACTTTAAAATTGCTTCTATCATAGTTCAGGGGCCAAAATCACTAATATAAACTTACTTGATAGATTTAATACTGACTGATGTCCCAGCCAGATTTAAGGTCTGCAATGGTGATGGAGCATGGCTATCAACAAGAGCTGTGAGAGCTACATCGAGGACATCAGTAGGATAGCTGTTCCACGAGAGATCTAGCTCTGTAAGACTGTGTTGCCACTGTTTATAAAACAGAAGCATGTACATTCAATATGTATATAAAGATTATTAAGTCACAGGTTTAGAAAACAAACACATGTATTAACACAGTGTATAATGTCTGCCTTCTTGGATCTAGAATTTTACACAACAAAATAGTAAATGACTTCATTATCAGAAGCAGATACAGGTAGGTTAGAGAATTTATGCTCTTAGCTACCAATTTTTTTTTTTCTCCATTTATATCATTATAATTTTGTCATATTAACTTCAAACACCCGCCAATGTTAAAATGTTTTAAAAACATTTTGTACCCCTTCTTTCAAACTTTATCCACCCCCAATTATAGACACAATTTACAAACATCAGTTTAAAAAACAATGAGTTAAATCATCGTAAGTAATTGATTTTTTTATCAATATTTCACATTTCAAATTAACTTAACTATTAAGGATGTTCATATTTGCTGCTCAACCAAAGGCTTAATTTTATTTTCAATATCTAGCCAACTAATTTCTTTTTTTCAGGTTGGTGTAAAAACTTTTACATTTCACTTATTGAAATTTAACAATTTGATGATTCCATAATTTCAGCCACAGTAAATAAATGGTTTAGTAATAAATCTAGTTACATAGGAAGTGTTTTAACGGAAATATATAAACCTTCTTGATCAACGATTCGAAGTCAGCATAACCATTTGATTTGGCAATGGGACTCTGAGACAGATAAAGCTGCTGTAGGTGTGTGACGGGAAGAATGAGAAGTCCTGCACAAGTTAGGTTACCACATCCCCGCAAATCAAGCAGTCGTAGGTTTGTTGATGTTACCAACATTCTGTTAAAAATCAAATATTTATAGCATTATTATAAATATTATCATAGGAAATATATCCTTTGAGCTGCATGTATGTATAGCATATTGATATGGTTTGTAACACAATGATTAAAACAATTTTGTGCTTTAGAATGGCACTGATAAAATACACCTGTATTTTAATTTGTAAGAGCATTAACTAATACATTGTACATAAATGCAAATAGGAAATACAAATATCAGATGACTATTGTTTTTGGGAATATAAGATACCAAGACAAGTTTTAGAATATGAGATTATGTCATAGATACAAATGACTTTTTGTTTTAATTCTAATATCAAATAGTAAAATACCAAATGCATTTCCAAAGCAATAATAATAGGGGTAATGCCCCACATTTCACCCAAAATAATTAGTTTTGATGAAAAAAACAAACACTTTCTGTTATATTATAATTTCTTTAAGATTATCAGATAATAAGAAAGTAAAATATTTACATTATCTGACTAGCCTACTATACAGTGTAAGAAAAGCGATAACCACAGTAAGACTAACCTTCGAATAAAATCATCATTGATTCCCAGGCCAATGTTCATCCCAGTTGTTGTGGTAGTGCTTACTGCTACACTCAACTGTTCTAAGTCGGTAAACCCAGGTGATTCTAGCTGTGAATAAACAAACATTTAAACCAGGTGTATCTCTGTGATCCCTAAGTTGTGGTGCCTATATACAATACATTTTGACCCTTTTAAAACATATCCCAGCACAACCAATACACAGACATCAAAGACATCAGATTGAAAAATAAACTCAAAACATTATTTTGTCTATAAAATATTAAATATAACAAATTGGTATATAAAATTTGTATTAAAACAATAGCTTTTGTTTCATTTACAAAATTGTTTACATGTTAAGTTTTAAAACCTCCATAAGTAAACTTATTACTAATAACTATAAAGCTGCTACATAGCTATTTGACTGGATTTTAACTAATGTTATGTGAGCCCGCTAGCCATTTGTTCTGAACTGGTATTGTGTATATACATTTGTAGTCAAATATACTCCACTTGATTTTAAATCAAAGTTTACAAACAGAATTATTAAGAAATTACACACCTGTTCCCTCTGTGTTGCAGAGTTAGCTCTGAATTTGGAATTAGCAAAGCAAATTACTCTCAACTTCTTACAGGACATCTGAAGCTTTTCAATCTTTAGTGACACGAAGTCGGATGAAAAGTTGGCATTTGAGATATCTAGGTGCTCCAGATTGGGGCACTTTTCCTGCAATGAAAGAATATAGGTCTTAATACTTTCCAGATTGAGAACTAACTTTTACTCTTATTAGTACATTAATTTAGTACATTATTAAAATAAAAAATTACATCCTGCAAGAAATTTACACAGTTTCGATAAGTGGCAGAAATTCAGTTGGTTTTATTAACTTACAGCTTAATGTTTTCAATTATCTGATCTGGTTTCCTGTATTATAAAAGGCAAATGAAAAATGCATTCCTTAAGAGAAACATGCACTGGGACAACCGCATTAGACTCATGCTCAATAACTGATTTGTTAATGATAATTATGTTACAATAAATGCTATTTAGTATCAAAATATTTATTACCATTAAACAGTTGAGTACTGAAGCAATTGCTCTGAGGCTGTTGCCTCCAATATTGAGAACACAGAGTCGAGAAGCCACCACATCAATAATGTGTTTCAGACAAACAGGAGAAACGGCATCTGACTGAAAATAAAAATTATAACTACGTTATGCTTAATTGCAGCAATGCTAAAAATAATAAAATCATAAATTTATATTATTACTATGGCAAAAAACCATTTAATTGGTAAATTAACTAAGGTAAAGGAAAACATGTAAACACAAAAGTATTGAAGTATTTTTTCAATTCTTTATTACTTTGTTAGGGTCGTCCGCCCAGTGACAAGGAGAGTGATACAGCATGTATAATATCAAGCATCTAAAATACAACATTTTTCTTTAGAAACATTAATGAAGAACAATGTTAACAATCACAAAAATCACATAAATTCTCTCTAGCTCAAAGAACTTCACATATAAGTAGACATTAATATGTTTTTATACAAAATTTTGGCATGAAATGTCAGATACGGTCAACATGATCAGGGTCAGATGCACAAATTCTAGGAGGGGAGTCCAAAGATATGTTTTAATATTTTTAATATTGAATAGGAAGCAGTCAAAGACAGTTACAACATTAGAACCCAATGGATTTGCCACTGTTTACATGTTTAAATATTACATGGTATAGTAGGTGCACACTGCAAAATAAATTCACCATAAAAAGATATAATTACTTTTATTTAGTTAATGATTCTGCTATTTTAATCAAAACATGTAATTTGAAACTTTTATGGTATATTAAAAATAAAACAGAAATCCCAGACTACTCGTAACAAATAAAAATGAACTAATATGGGTATTATAATCTTTCCATTGAAAATTTGCAGTTAACATATGTAACAGCTACTTGACGCCGATATATATGTAAGTTATAACGACTTGCTGTGGGGGTGAGAACAGTTTATTTAAGCAGACAACATCACAGGAATCCTCATAGGCAACATTCAACATCACAGGAATCATGCAATGAATATATATAGGCACAAGACATCACCCGGTTCAATAAAACCAGGTGTAAGCCTATTTGAGTTTCCTTGCACTAACATCTGAGAACAACTGGACTCCTTCTTAGTATTTTAACAAACACCTCTTTCTTTTGTCACCATCAAGTTTCCTAACCGATAGATGAATGCTGTTTACCACAAAACCCGCCAAACTGGTTAGCTAGTGCATGATCTGCACAGTAATGCTTGGCAAATAAGTTATATGTTTATGGTTGCACTCTATTTACATATGTAAAATAAATTTAAAATAAAACATACTGCTACAAACAGATTTCACAAGCTTACATTTTTCTTTACAAAATGGACTATGTGTCATTCTCTTTTTCAAAACATATCTTTTGTTCTTTTTTCATGATCAACAGTTCTCCAGCAGTCCATGTAAAATTAATACGAAATAACGTGTTTTTTATTCCCGCAGATCATCTGACTATTAACTTATAAATGTGTGCATGCGTGTGTGCGCGTGTATAGGTGTGTTTGAAAGTGAATAATTTCTCTTACTCGTTTTCTCTCTCCTCCTATTCTTACTCTTCTTTTTCTCTATTTTCATCTCTCTTCATTATTACACTTTTTTTCTTCATTATATTTAATTATAAGTTTTTTTTTAAAGTCCAGTTCCTGATGCATATTTATTCATTTTGTAACAGGAAGCACGACAGAACACGTCGGGATCCTAGCGGATCATCACCCCCCCCCCCCCAATAATTCTGCATAAAGCATAACCTCGTATCCACTTGAAAGTCGGCGCTTTGTTCTTAGTTCTGTTTCCCCTTAATGTTACCTTGCTTCCGCCGTGCCTGATCAACCCATGTTTTCTCCCTTAAGATGGTTTCAGTTTGTAAACAAGGAAACAATACAAATGTATGTGTGTGTTTGTGTATATATATATGTGTGTGTGTGTGTATCTATATTTATTACACCACGGTGGACGATATAGCCATGGACTATTTTTCTATTTCCTCACAATGTGAGATAACAATTTTGAGAGGTCATGACCTCTCATCAGGTGACCAATGGAACTATTTTAATTTTCATTGATAAATTGCACATATTAAACTATGTTCGTTGATTTGCCTCATTTACTTCTTTAAACAAAAAAATAACAATAAAAAATAAATAAAAAAATGATAAAAACAACAAACAAACCTTATACTATACACACAATTCTCAATTCATACGGGTAAATACCATTAAAGGCGTTTAAAAAATAAAAATAAAATAATAACTAATGTGTATCGCCTGTCACGGTAAACAAACAATAAACAGGCTAAGTAACAGGGATTTTAATACAGGTACCTATCAGTGCGTACACAAATAATGGAACACTTTTAATATCTCCAGAGAAATAATTTTAAGCACTGTAGTTATAAGTAAAAACGAAGTTATATACGATGTAATTCTAGGCTAATCCAAAATGCTAAACATTCAAAAATTGATTCAGGCGATAATCCCGATAAACAGGAAAGACGTCATTACAAATTAGACTATACGTAATCTCGGTAATTGCTACGTCACTGTTCTTTGAAGATTGTGTTGGTATCACGTTTTATTAAAACATATTATTAGTTTATTAAATTTATTTTATTCATGTAATGAACGTGCCTTTTTCTTTCTTCTTTTCCTATATACTGTAAGAACTTTATGACTTTACTTATACTTGCCATTAGAAAGGAGTGCGCCGGCACGTATAATCCTAACACTTTTTTGTTTGTTTCTTCGATGTTTTCAGTTGCAAAAGAAAATAATTTCCCTGTAAGGGAATTCAATAACAAGGTGCAATAAATATATTATACGACTCAAACCCGTAGAATACCGATTATATTACTACAACTCGAGTGTTTTAAATCGTCATCACTCGCTTTCGCTCGTGTTGTATGTTTGAAAACACACTCGTTGAAATATAATCGGTATTCGTTATGTAATCTATATATATATACCATGACAATTCTTTGTAGCAGTAAAATTCACTGTCATATTTTGTTCCATCATCTTTACAGTCCTTGCCCCCGTGCTGAGGTACAGAGATTGTGCACTTTCGTTCATACATAGCTTTCATGGTACCTTTACCAAATCTACATGATATGCTGCATGTCCCCTCACTTTCTATACGTGATCAAGACCCCCATCCACATGTTTGAATATGTGAATAATTTATCTTACTCTTTTTCTCTCTCGTCCTAATCTTACTCCTCTTTTTCTCAATTTTCATCTGCCTTCATTATTATACTTTTTGCTTTCATTCTATTTAATTTCATTAATATTTTTTTTAAACCTGTTGCTGATGTACATTTATTCATTTTGTAACAAGAGGCACCGCGGAACAGGGGAAGGGTTGGGGGTTAGGCTCTAGTCCTCCACAATAATTCTGAATCATGCATATCCTCGTATCCACTTGGAACTTCCTGCCTAGGTCTGTTAGACCCCCAATGTTCACTTGCTTCTGTCGTGAATGAACAAACCTTGTTTTCTCCCTTAACATGGTTTTACTTTGTAAACAAGGTACTCAAAGAAAAAGAAAACATTTATATAAAATAATAAAAATAAAAAAAGATTAAACAAATAATAAAATAACTTCACCAGGACAATGCCATGTAGTGGAAGTACATCTCCATGACCGTTACAGTATTTACCACCATGCCGGAGTAAAGGGTCTGTGCAATGTCGTTCAAAGGTCACATCGAATATACCAACACCAAGTTCACATGAGATGCTGCACGGTCCCTTATATGTTATGTTCGAAGACAACCACCCACCATCCACTAATACATTGATTTATTTAAATAAGGCACCTCATTTAACCTGAACTACTGAAGTCCACCTTTATAGTCAAAAAACTTCACAAAAACTCATATATTTTAGTAAAAAACACATACTCATTTTGTTCTTCATAAAGAGGGTAATGTATCATTGTCTTTTGAAAACATAATATTATAACATAAACGTTGTTTTTGTTACTTTTTCGTTATCAAGAATTCCCCAACAGTACATGTAAAATTAATGTGATATAATGTATTATTTTCACAGAACATCTGCATATTAAGTAATAAACGTGTGCATGTGTGTGCGAGTGTATTCCTGCGTTCGTGAGTATATGCGTACGTTTGAACGTGTGTATAATTTATGTTACTATTTTTCTTTCTCTCTCTTTCTCCTATTATTACACCTATTGTCCCTTCATTATAATATTTATTTTTTCTTTCATTCTATTTTTTATTACTTTTATATTTTTTTTAAAGTCCAATTCCTGAGGTGCATAATTTTTTTATTATTTATTTTGTAACAACCTATGTTTTCACCCGTAACATGGTTTGACAGTTATAATAAATAAAACAAACAAAATTAAATTAAATAACCTTACCAGGACAAGTCTGTGTAGGAATACACGACACAGAACCAAATTTTTTTCTTTGACCGCTACACAACATACCCCTAAACTGGGGTGCAGGATTTGTGCAAGTTCGTGTATACACAACATTCCTGGTACCTTTAATAACTCCACATGTGCGGCTGCACGGTCCATTGTTCAGTGGACCTGACCAAGATCCCCATCCACCATCCACTAAAATGTTAAATTATTGAAATAAGGCATGTCACAAAATCCGAACTACTCAAATCCATCTTTATAGTCAATACATTTTACATCAACAACCCAAAGACCATCCACGGCAATAAGTTACAGATATAATCAAATGGTAAGTAAGTCTGCACGATCAGTTAATGTCTGGCTAGACACATTTTTTTACAAAACTGTTATCTTTAACCATATCTGTGGACAAGACACATCAATAATAATTATACTTTAGCTAAGACGATAAGACCCATCAAAACGATTATTTTCAATGAACATGTTTTAATAAGGAAATAAAACCGTTGTGAATCTTGAGTTATAAATAATATGCGTGCAACCATTACTTCATTTTATCTGAAAAATATATCATATATATTTAATTTAGAAATCAATTATATATAATATAGCAATTAATTGAAGATGGCATACAATTTCAACTGATTTATTTAAATATGTATGTTGTTTGTCCTCGTGTTAACAATTACTGACAATAACTGTTGAGACTGACTGTAAGATACACACGCAAGCACGCACGCACGCACGCACGCAGGAACTCACGGACACACCAACACACACATACATACACACATACATGCACACACATAAATACACACACATACACATCAAAAACACACATATTCACATACACAAACACATTAAAACACATACACACATATACATACACATATACAGAAACACATACAGATATAACACACACACACACACACACACACACACAAACACACAAACAAACAGACACATGATTTACCAGATCTTAATGTTATAATTTATACATTTACATATATATAGTAAGAAAACACAAATAATAAACCCAGAAAACACAAATAAAACCCCATAGAGAGAGAGAGAGAGAGAGAGAGAGAGAGAGAGAGAGAGATACAGACAGACAGACAGACAGACAGACAGAGAGAGGCGGGGGGGGTAGAGAGAGATATATTCTTTAAAAAAAAAAGTAAAATGTTTCAGTTATGACTTCTACTTCCAGTAAACTAATACATAGATAGGGTCAAACATATCAAACATAGAGAAGTGCATGCTATGTTATTCCCCCCAGTGTTATAATGTCAAGTATTTTTTTAGAATCATTAAAACTATTTTTGAGAACCAAAATGAAGAAATTCCACAGGTTTTTCAGGATACAGTAACCCCAGGTTCCTGGCATGCTCCACTAGTCATATTACCCATCAGGTGGGGGGAAATTCCAGTGTTATGTTTTAATGACAGCCAAGGTTGGTCCAAAATTACTATTTCTCTGCAGTAACCCTCAGAAATTATTTCAAAATGACACTAAATCTCACCTTGCAAAGACCAAGTGTTTAACCTTGATAAGGATAATATGCAAAACAAAAACGCATACGCCTACCTAGAGTATATGTTACTGCATACAAACAAATAGCTTGGCCTAACAACAACAAAATACATTAAAGTGCAAGTTACGTTGTGAGAAAGTCAGCCTAAACAAAGTTAGATTCCTGACGTCAGCATGATTGGATGTTTTTTGTAATAGACAATATTCAACGAATACACATTGACAAGTGGCGCCTACAGAAGCAATGAATTTGAATTCTTGACAACCCACCATAAATTCATCACGTAACTTGGCTTTTAATAGAACATTAAAATGAATATGTATGTCAATGAGAATACAATCCGCTTTATTAAAATTTAAAAAGTCACTTCATGTGATGACGAAACAGAAACAAATACACAAACACATATACATATATATCATGAAATGGACAGTACTAATGAAAATGCAGTCAGTGTTATAAGACCAAGTAACGGTGAAACATCCAGGCAATTACCATATGACAATTAGTTGGAAAAGGTCTTCAGGAGCACTTTTCAAAGTTGTCGGCAGCTGTGTCGGTGATCACCGAGCATGGTTCGGTTCATGCTCGAAGTTCGCCGAACCAACTTCGGTCATATTCGGAGAAGTGATCGGACAGATATTGTCTAAAAAGTTATCTTGTCTGTCCTCATATTAACAAACATTGTCAAATTAGCAAACAGTTTTGACATGACCTGTAAGACACAAACAGTTTTGACATGACCTGTAAAACACACACACACAAACACACACTGGCAAACACTTTTGACATGACCTGTAAGACAGAAACAGTTTTGACATGACCTGTAAAACACACACACACACCACCCCCAACACACAAACTCACACAATCCATAACACAATACACCTCTATTTTTCGAGACAAAATAAATTATTATCTTATGAATGTCCGTTTGTGTGAGATTATATATATTTATATGCAGAAAAAGAGAGAGAGGGAGAAATAGTATAGAAAAAGACAGAGCGAGAGAACGAGAAAGAGGGACAGAGAAGGAGAGAGGGAGAAAGAGACAGAGAGAGAAAGAGAATGGAAGAGAGACAGGGAGATATATTCTTTTAAAAAAAGGTTGAGTTTCAATTATGACTTCTACCTCCAGTAAAAGAATAAATAAATAGATAACGTTAAACATATTAAACAAATACAATTACTTAGACAAGTGCATGCTGTGCCATTCCCCACGTGTTATAATGTCAAGAATCCTGGTGTTTCAACTATATAAGACCTTCGTTTTGAGAATTATTATACCTTTTCAATATTAAAATACTCTGATCTTACCTGGGCATGGGGAAACGTTGCATTTAACTACTCTGTGTTGTGAACGGCTTCCTCTGCAAATGCCGCCCGATGAGAACCCAATCTCGTGTTCATAATGGCAACTTCGTTTCCGTCCCATTCCCTGTGTGCCACCGCCACACGATTTAGTGCATGGCTCCTTATCCCAAGAACTCCAGTCATTCCAGTAGTGCCCATTCACTGAAAAATTTAATAATGTAAATACACACACACACAGACACACACACATACACACACACACACACACACACACACACACACACCTTGGGTCAGAGTCGCGCCCGCCCCCCCCCCCCCCCCA
>JAULBS010114458.1:0-14759 GCA_032355785.1 Symmetromphalus regularis | reverse complement strand
CAGGTAAGAAAGAAAAGAGAGTTCCTCCAGATAGAAGTCATAAAGATCCTAGTAGACAAGAGATGTGATGTTAATACTCGGGTAAGAAAGAAAAGAGAGTTCCTTCAGATAGAAGTCATAAAGATCCTAGTAGACAAGAGATGTGATGTTAATACTCAGGTAAGCAGTGTTCCACATCATCAGGAAAAGTGAGAGTATTCAGACTTCCTTCCACAAAAGTCAGGAGTATTCGTACTTCCAGAAGGGAAACTCAAAGGGTATAAAAATACATATTTAACATATGTGGTAGTTTGATTCTCATTTAAATTATCATTAAAATTAGCAGACCCAATTACGTTCAATCAGCGGCTGAAAAAGTACAAGTTATACCTCCTCAGTAAAAAAGTGGTATGCATTTATACCTCTTGTGGCAGATTGCCATTACGTGTTCATACCCTTTCCCTCCCGACTGCATCACAGGCAGACATCATCATGCTACTATTTGAGCTACATCCCACTCCCACCTCCACAAACAAGACATCACATACCACATCCACCTCCTGGAAGTGGAAAGAGAAATAGCTCAATGGACCCTTTCTAAAATTAATACGTTTTAAAATATTTATAAACTCTCTAAAACAATAATGCATTTAAACTTACAGCATAACCACAAGACGTTTTACTAAATTCATTGATATTGTTTGCCAAGCAAAATGCACCTCCAAATGTGAAAACAAGACAGACAACCAAACATTTCACATCCATCTCCATCATGTAGCTTTTCCAAAACGTATCATGTGACATTCACCAGTTTGTGTTACTAAAATTAACATCAGAAGAGTTTATTATTGTGTATATAGGGGTGCAATGCTATTTTTATTAATGATTATAGCAGTTCAAAACATACTTTTGTAAACTAACAACATCCTTTTTATATTATAGTAAGTTGTGATAATCTAAAATGAAATGACTAAATAAGTATTACAGTGTAAAAAAGATTTTATATGTTAACTTTCCATATAGTGTTTAGTCTGCTTTAATAAATATCGTTAGAGATCGTAACTGTTTGTATTTGACATAAGCGATCTTGCTGAGATACAAAATGGTGGGCATAAACTACAACGGGGAAAACAACTTGACTCGAAAGTTGATTCGTATGTTGTGTATTTATTTATATTGAAATCCAGTTAGTGATTTGTATTTTGTAAGTAGTGAGTGTTGTTGTTGTTAAATTTATTGTCAATAAGTTATTGTTTATTCCTAGAATTTATTAGAAGGATTATAATTAAGAAAATCTGGAACAGGTGCTTGTTTGACAAATAATTTAATGAATTATAATTATTATTATAAGAATCCGGATCGTTTCGCCCGCAAGCCAGTTTGCACCTGAGTCGTTTCGCCCTTATTCCCGTTCGCACTGTGTCGTTTTGCCCTAAAAGCAGATCGTTTCACTCCTATTGTAAGCCAGTTGAAAATGCATACAAAACTATTTTGCACAAAACAAAAACGTAATTTATAATTTGTTTAATAAATACAAGCCTTTTTTTTAAACAATCACTATACAGTCAACTAATTGGTAAAATATCCACCCGCACCCCTCCGTTTTATTAATAATTTTTTTAATGATATTTTGGTATTTAATCATTATTCACAATATTATATAAGAAAAGAAAATAATTACGATTATTTACCATTTAAGTCGGACAAAATGACAGCTAATATTAAATTTGTGACTGTCAAATCTTGAGAAATGACAATTTTGTACTGGACAATGTCCGTGACCGAGCACTTATTTCCAGGCTTGCATACATATAGGTTACTGTTTTCACTTTGTAGCTAGAGATTTTTTAAACATGTTTTCTAACACTCAACTGCTGTTACACCAGTTGTGGGCCTCTTGCTGGAATAAGAAGTAGCCCAAATAGATTCTATGAAGGGGATCAATATTTCAGTGACAAAAACCCACTTTAAAAACATTTTAAGAACAGTATTTACTGCATGTATTTCAGTAGTCAGGGACCATGTTTATTAAAGGCACATGCCCCAGTTCCTATGGGTCTGTAGGCCTACTACATTTGTTTTAGACTATATAAATTTCACTTTAATAGGCTTTGCATGGTTGCAAAATGAAAATATTCTTTTATGTTTGTTTTTTTCCAGGTGGTTATTCAGTCATTATGCAGCAGTACAATGTTATTCAACAGTATTAAGAACTGTGTGAAGAACTGTTTACAAAAAGTCCTAGTAAATTCATTGAGTGTTAGCAAACAACTGTATCTTTAGATCACATTTATAAACATGCTCATCCAATAGTTGTCATGAGTGGTCACGAATTTAATATTGATGAACGTCCTGGTACATCAAAACCTCCACATCATCGACCTTTCGGTGACCGTGATTCACCTCAACATGCAGCCAAAGATAGGTCAACATCTCCAGTCAAAACCACCACCATGGCATCAACATCATGGTCTCCTACTCACAAGATTAATCAATGGACATTAGACATGCCAGAAGAGCACAGGTCCTCCAGTACCAGAACTGACCCTCGTAAAGGCACGTCTCATGGATTAGAGTTTGAAACAGCTAAGCCTAAAAAAATGATTTCTGCTGAAGAAGAAAGTCCACCTCAACAACAGTTTGAGATGGTCCCACCTGTTTCTAGTCTTCCTCACATACCAAAGTATGACGAATCGCTAAAGACAATTCCACCACCTGCACCGCGTGCTCCGAGATATGATCGACATAAGAGTTATGATGAGATGCTTGAGGACATGCATGCAGGTGACCCATTCCAAGGAGAATATCAGCCATCTGATAAACCCAGACTTTCAAAAATTCCTAAGAGGAAAAAGCACAAAAAGCATTCTTCTAGAAGTCTTTTGAGACAAGAAAGTGATGATGTTCTGTCACCTGAATCTAAAGAAGATACAGATAAGATGAATGAACCTGATGAGAGAAAGCTGAAGAAAAAGAAAAAGAAGTGTCAACCAGCTGGCGAATCTGTTACCAGTACGACTACATACACTGTGGAAAAAGGGGTAGACAACCATGTGCATAAGTCAGACAGACGTAAGAATTCGGGAGTGAAAGGACAAGATACAGTTTCTATCAAGAGTAATGGGACTTATACACTGCAGTCTTCAGATAACGATGCAGACGTCAGTTTTGGTGATAGCTTTAGAGCAGCTTTAAACAAGAAACTGAAAAGAATTAATACAGTCCAGATTCCTATCAAAGACTTGCCACGGAGAAATAAGTTAAATGAGGTAAGAGTATAATTTGTATATTGCTAAAATATATACAGTTCTGATTTTGAAGTCTTTCTTGTCCTTGAGTAAATTGTTCAGACTTCAGTTCTGATGACTGAATCTTATTCAAGATATATAATTAATCATGTTTAATTGTTCTTGTGTCATCTGTAACTAAAGTCAAGATGTACATTTCAGGGTTCCACCTAGCATCTGGAAAATGGGAGTCATCATGACTCACAGGGTTTTATTTTGGGAGTCAAAATTCAAAAATGGTAGTCGAGCATATTATTTCAATCACATAATTAACTGAATAATTGTTTTGTTTATATTACATGCATATATTATAGTGAACTTAAATGTTTTTTTTAAAACATTAATTTGTAATATTTTTTGTTTCAGTCAGGTTCCTTTCGTCATTCATGCAAGTACATGTATATAATAAAGAGTAATTAAGTCGACACTTCCATAATAATTGTATTTATTTTTAGAGCAAGATTGCAGCCTTCATCAGTAAAAACATTAAACAGAGAGAATGCAACCGGTATGCAAGAAAGGGAAAATCAAGAAGGTAACAAATGCGTGGGTTTACCTGGCTTTTATAAAAGAGGGGTCCCTGGGACTCACCTATTTCTTTTCTGGGGTCCAAACCTAAAACCTATGGGCCCACAATTTAGTCAAGAGTTGCAGAAAACAGGTTTTGCATTAAGAAGAAAAAATTATTCTGTCTTAATTTTTATTTGTTTTATATTGAATAAATGAATTCTTTTTTAATAAATAAAAAAAAATTATAGCGCTAAAATGTCCCCGTACAACCTCCATATCCACACCCTATTGTTTATTCATGAATGAGTTGATTATATAATCAAAACAGTTTTGATATTTTTATAAGAGTCTCACAGGTTGCAGTATCTCTGATTTTGGGGGTCCAGATGACATTTTATTGTCTCTTTTATGCAGGTTTTGCGAGTCCGGTAAATCCCTGCAAATGATTGATCAAAGTGTTAAAAAATTTTTTAATTTATATTGTGGTGGAAGATGACTTCATTATATTCTAACATCTTCATTGTTAACATTTACGAAAACAACATGTTACTTGTAGGTTTAAATAATTATGGAGAAAATCTTCATATTTTAAACTGAAAGTGCTAGATTAGACCATTTATATTATTATATTAGGTAAGAGAGGACAAGTAACATGACTTTATCACCACATAAAGGTACTATCATCAAGCCTTTTTCTTATGTGACAGTTCTTTAACCGTTTCAGAGCATTGCCAGACACTCAGGTTTATACTGTATATGAAGTGTACATATCAGGAAAATAGCAACTCGAGTACATGTGCAAAGAAGGTGTCAACTATTAAGTATTATATAATATACAAAATGTGTTATTATTATTTTTTTTAAATGACACATTTATTTATTTTCAGTTGCCCTCTGATAGTCAGTTTGGGATTAAAACATAATTGTGGGTTTTATAGATTGCAATGCTATGATAGTCAGCTTGGGCATAGGCGTATGGGTTCCCATTTTGGAGGGATGGGCGGAGCAGGTAGATTTTTGCCCGAATTTAAGGGTTTTAAAAGAAAATGCCCAAATCAAATTTTTTCTGTAATGATATTAAAGAATAAAACAAAACCAAAAGAGCTACAAAAATATTCAGAAGTTTTAAAATAACAGCTAACGGGGGAATACCCGTCACGTGAATCAAAATATATACGTCACACCTTGAATAGGAAAAAAATGTTATTTTTTACCAATTTATTTGTGCGTGAACATAAATCATTATTATTTTTTAAATATCGATAATAAGCGAGATTCAGTGATTATATAAGTAGTTGAATGAAGTATTTCTGTGGACATATTAAATGTTTATATTTAAAATTAATTATTTTTTTGGAAATTAATTAGGTCTAGGGTTCATGGGACTATGCGTTTAATTGCCACTTGATCCAGTTTTCGGGGACAATTTCCCAACCTGCCCCCTCCTTCCCCCTACCGCGTCCCCCCTCCCCCCCCAAATAAACGCTTATGAGTTTGGGATTAAAATATACAGATTCCAATGCTCTGATAGTAAGTTTGGGATTAAAATCTAAATTTGGGGTTTTATGGATTGATATGCTGTGATAGTCAGCTTGGTATTAAAACAAAATTGTGACTTTTACGGATTGCAATGCTCTAATAGTCAGTTTGAGATTAAAACTTAAAATTTGTGGGTTTTATGGATTGCAACGTACAGTATAATTATTATTCTTTGTTCAGTAATGCCTGCCAGTGTGGTCGAGAGGTTCAATGGCATATTGAAAAAGGATTGACATGCCCCTTGGATTCTGATCATGATTTCTGGCATCAGAAAACCCACTCGGAGACTATGCAGTGTGATTCCTTTGGAGACATTTACTTCAGGGGTTTTGGTCACGACACACGGAACTCTCCAGTAAGCTCTACATGTTATGTGTAACATGTTTTAACATTTTCCATTTACTAATGGCAAGAGATTTCAGAGTATAAAATTGGCTAAAAAAAAAAAAAATTGGAACATTTTTTTAAAAATTAAAGTTAACAATATTTAGACAAAAGTATTAAATTTTTTATGGCATACATATTTAATTTCAAATTATTTATAGATTTTGAAAGGAATGCATGTACAGTGTAATGTTCATATTCATTTGTGTATGTATTTTTAGTTACAAATATTTGTATAAAACATCTTAAAATGTTAAAAATGTATATATTTAAGATCTTATTTTAATATGCATTAGAAGGATTGAGGTCAGCTAAAAAAATAAAAAATTGTTAACTGGGGGAGTAATTTTTTTTAAATTATTATTATGTTTTAATTTGTGTTTTTGTTTTTTACATTAAATGTTGAAAAATCATCATATGGGGGGCTAAATGGATTTTCTGAATCTGCCACTGTTTAAGTAATATATTTTTACATTATGTGATGCTAACACTCCTTGGTTTTAACTTTTAGTATGTACGACTGGATGACATGACTGAACTTGAACATGTGTGGAAAATACTTACAAAGTACTGGCATCTTCCAATTCCAAAACTGCTCATCTCTGTCACTGGAGGGGCAAAGCATTTCCAAATGAAGCCTCGACTCAAGGATATTCTGAAGCAAGGGCTTTGTCATGCTGCCTCCAGCACTGGTATGTTAGATCTTATTTCTTTTTATTATACTCAGCGTGTCCTCTTAACAGTATTGCACATTCTGAGCATTCCTGCATGAATGATCATTTGACCAAGGGAGGTTACTGTTACTGGCTTATGATCACATGATTATTTATTGTTATTGTATGGTTGTTTAATGACCCCCCATTAAACATTGGCTATTGGGGGTCATACTGTAATTAAATTAAAAAGTAGAAAATAAATCAGTGTATAGGGCTGATTTACAATAAGATAAACTATACACAATAAAATTAATAGTTTAATAAATATAACTGGTAAAACAAATTCAATAAAACTGTAAGAAAAGTAAATTTATTATATAGTGTATAGTTTATCTTATTGATTATGATTATTTAATGATTAATTTAAATCAAAATTTTAAGAGAATGGAAATTTCTGCCTCTTCTTTGCATTTGTCGGTTATAAATTTTTATTTATTTCAGGAGCATGGATAATTACCGGAGGAACAGGAACGGGAATTATGCAGATAGTTGGAGAAGCTATACACGAACACACCATGTCTCATGGAATTAAGGATACAAAATTGGTTGCTCTTGGCATAGCCACCTGGGGAATAGTCTCAAACAGATTTGCATTAGATGGAGAAGGGGTGAGTGTGAATTAATTTTTCAAGGAATAGTATTAAACAGATGTGCTCTAGCTGGAGAAGGGGTGAGTGAGAAATTTGTTCAAGGAATAGTCTTAAACAGATTTGTTTTAGACGGAGAAGGGGTGAGTGTGAAATTTGTCCAAGGAATAGTCTTAAACAGATTTGTTTTAGACGGAGAAGGGGTGAGTGTGAAATGATTGTTCAAGGAATAGTCTCAAACAGATTTGCTTTAGATGGAGAAGGGGTGAATGTGAAATTTGTTCAAGGAATAGTCTCAAACAGATTTCCTTCAGACAGAAAAGGGGTGAATGTGAAATTTTTTCAAGGAATAGTCTCAAATAGATTTGCTTTAGACGGAGAAGAGGTGAGTGAAATTTCTTCAAGTAATAGTCTTAAATGGATTTGCTTTAGCTGGAGAAGGGGTGAGTGTGAAATTTGTTCAAGGAATAGTCTCAAACAGATTTCCTTCAGACAGAAAAGGGGTGAGTGTGAAATTTGTCCAAGGAATAGTCTTAAATAGATTTGCTTTAGATGGAGAATGGGTGAGTGTGTAATGATTGTTAAAGGATAAACCTCCTGGGTAATAGTGTAAAACAGATTTGCATTACTTGGAGAAGGGGTGTATAATGATTGTTAAAGGATAAACCTCCTGGGTAATAGTCTCAAACAGATTTACATTACTTGGAGAAGGGGTGTATAATGATTGTTCAAGGATAAGATGATGATTCACTCATGCACTGGGAAAAGATTCAAGTACAAGAATTAAGAATCAACATGTTAGTCAACTTACATCGTGCGATATGATGTCAATCACTAGATTTTGACTGCCAAGAGAGAGAGAGGGAGGGAGAGAAAGGCAGAATTTTGGGGAGGTGGGTGTCATGTTAACTTAGTACATTAAGGATGCTGGTTAGATGGTTTTATGTGTGGGTTCAAACAGTTTCATGACATCTCCACTGTTTGTGAACACTTCTATCAAAAGTTTTGACATTTGTGAATTACCTTGTGGGCATTATTAAATAAAGATACCTCTTGATCAAATGATAAAGAAACAAAGTTAGACAAGATTTCAAAAGGTATAATTGCTATTTTGCTAGTACATGTACTATATTAACAAAGAAAAATGTTGGTTAATTACCTTTAAATCTGATGCCGTTCTGTATATCATAAAATTAATATTTGTTTTTATTAGGGTAGCCTAAATTTTGTTTTGTTTTTGTTAATGCTTGATCATTTGTTACAGTTTTGTGGTTAAAATTAAAATTTGTCAATTAATTATTGCATTTAGGCTGTCATTCCATTTTTCGTGTTAATGCCTAACTGGCATTAATTTAATATCTGCAATCCCTGAAATTCCCCATTGCCATCAACAATGCTGCAGAGTTTTTCATTCTCCGGTTCACATTTTTTGCCGCAGACTAATTTATTTTTCTACGTTTATTTTTTTTATTATTATTAAAAATGAAGTATATTTTATGCTAAAATAGCTGTGGAAAATACTTCTCCACAGCATTCATTTTGCCATGGACATTTTCTTAATTGCATGTGTTGTATCTGTGATGAAATGTTTCTTATTTTGCTTTATGTTTTAGGACAATGGTTTGTTTCCTGCCACTTATGCTGTGGAAGACATTCTGACAGAGAAATCAAGTGCCCCGCTAGATCATAACCACACTCACTTTATACTAGTTGATAATGGCACAGAGAACATATACGGTGGGGAGATAAGATTCCGAACAGCTCTTGAGAGTTACATATCCAAGAAGGTGGAAACCGGAGTAGCTAAGAACCAAAGTAAGCACATATTAATTTTTAATTAAAACTATGCTTAATGACGCAACAAATAGGTTACATTTTTATAGCAGTAATTTAAATTGGTTGGAGAAAAGGTAACATGTTAGTACATTTATAACTGTCTTATTCAGTCATCCAAGATAGTAACAAAATGTTACCTCGTAAGACAGGTAATTTTTTAATACAGGTTATATTGTACTAATTTAGCAGAGGGGTGAAAATAAAGGTGACAATATTTTGAATATTAAATCATTTATGGTAAACATTTTTTATTTGGAAAAAAAGAGCTTTTTCAGTTATTTATGTTGACATGGATCGTGGTAGTAGAGCAGAATGGGAAACTAATAAGAAATGATAGGCTCACCCCTGTATTTTATAGAAATAATAGACTGTCTGCATTCATTTTTATGTTTTTTTATGGAAAACTCAGAAAACATCTCAGTATTGTGGGAACCCTAGGATTTTTTGGTTTTGTTACCAAAAGTGTGTTTGGTGGTTCTTATTTGGTATGCTTCTTTAGGACCTTTGAATTGAGTGAGAACAGTTCTACAGATCCCATCAAATGAATAAAACTTGAATAGGCAATATAACCAATACAGATTCTAAAGTTATCTCTGATTCTGCTCATCATAATTATTGTGGTTTTATTCATTAAGTAGCACTTGTTTGGGATTTTGTTAACTAATCAGGCTTGCACAGATTGCATGAACACTCGTTTCATTCATGCATCGGTTATGCAAATTTATTTCACCGATTTATCGTTCGTGTAAAATTTGCTAAATAAAGTTTCTGTACCATCGTTTCTCAGAGTACAAACAACTTGACTGATTTCTGACATGCATAATTATAATAACATGTAACAGAAATTACAAATACCAGTCTGGTTAGAATACTTACGTTAGGAGGTGTAATATATTCTCATTGGTTGTTAGATGTCGCTAAAGGGGATTCCTTCAAAATGCGCCCAATCAGAAATTGTGATGCTTCCATTAATAAATGTTAGTCGGAAATCATCGGCTGATCAAATATTACATGTTCGAGGTTTTTCCAAAATCAGTTTTATGGTTTTCATTCAACAAATTAAAATTTTAAGCATCACGTGTAATAACCAAAAAATGACTGGGTATAAATTTGATGTGTATACTGTAAATGTATATTCATTACAGTTCCTTTTTACTTCAAAGCTAAAATGGTTTTATTTATTAAAACTAAAGTTTTTTTTTCCATTTTTATAAAACTGGTTATGTAAATCAAAATAGGTTATGCAAATTGTTTTGGCATAACCTATTTTCCGGTTATGCAGATTTTGAATTTGTGCAGGCCTGCAAATTAATTAATTCATGATGCCCATCTATTGGGGGTCATCGGATTTTGTTAAAGCGTAATTTTAAAATTGCCAAACAAGTATCCCTTTTAAATTTGCACATTATTCTACATTTTACATACAGTTTATCATCAACAAATAAAACAAAATGTTGAAATAGACAACCAAAATTTCTAATTGTTGACCACTCATAAAGATTTTATATTTTTATTCTACAGGTGTACATGTTCCCAATGTTCTGTTGGTTGTGGAAGGTGGGGTGAACACAATGGTAACTGTCCGTGAGTCTGTCCAGCATCAGACACCTGTTGTTGTGATCGAGGGAACGGGGAAAGCAGCTGATTTCATATCATTGGGATTCAAACTCAGTAAACCCATGAAAACAGAGTGAGTTTTTGAAAATATTATTTACTGTACAAGGTTTGAATATTCATTTATGAATGAATATTGTGAAGTGTTCAGATAGGAAATTGGCATTTGAATTTCCTTTTTTAATTACCCCTGGTGGTAAATTTATTTTATCTACCCCTGGTGGTAAATTCATAAAACTCATGGTATATTAATTTGTGTTGATATTTTATTGATTTACCAAATTTATTATATACATAGCAGTGAAATATTTGGATATACACAAACCATAAAAGTGATATTCAGTGAAAAGTCATATTTTCACTTTAAAATATGTCACGTGACTCACAGTCAAAATATAAATGGTTTTCACGTTTTTTTGCCGTGTTAGAGCAATGTATAACAGTCACATTGAAAATATAGACTCATATTCATATTTTTGTGACGGAACTACAAAAATGGGCTGAGCCAAGTAAACAAATATTTAATGAAATTACCTCCCTTAGGAATATAGGTCTAATTATTGAGGTATGCTTAGGGGATAACTACACTGTGTTTCTTTTTAACTATTGGCTATAATTCCATTTGTTTTACTACAAAATGTTGTTGTAAAAACATTAAAAACGAAACACAGTGTCATTATCCCTATTCTAATACAACAATTTTCTCAAATTTACTTAATATTGTTTAACTTGTTTACTTATTAAATTTATAGAAAAGGAGTGCCTCGACATAAGTTCAATATATGACGTAATCATTAATATTTGCCGCGAAAATATTGACATCACACATTTGGACCCAGTCATTACGTTTGGTCGTAGAGATTCTAATGTCGTTGGATTGTCAAACAAATGGAGTTGGACGCTATATGGGTTTTTATTTACTCCTGTCAATCATCGGGTAATGATGGAATGTTTTTCTTTTTTGGTTTCCATTTTTGTGAGGATTTTCAAAATAAATGAGAAAAATGTATATAATAAATAGACCATTTCATGGTTTTTGTTGAATACGATTTTTACGTCAACGAGTGATGTGTTAAAACTCATATTTTCACGAATTAAACCATGAAACAGCCTCTATTACCACAAAGTTTTGAATTAATTACTCACATAATATACAGTAAAAAAATCCATGCTGGAATTTTTTTTATTCTTGTGGGATTCCCATGATGCAAAGCTGAGAGAATTGATGCTGGTAGAATATAGAAAAATGAGCCCTGAATTTTAATTAAAAGCTCTCAGAAAAAAATTAGAGTGTCTGACATCTGTATCATATGAATTCAAAATTTTGAAATTCATCATCGAGCTTCTGAAAGGACAGTGTAACATGGAAAGGTGTAAAGGGTGCAATTAAAACCAGCATCATACTGTGGCACATAACATGCAGTGCCACTAGTGCATATCTGCCAACCTCCAAGATCCAGAATTAGTAATCAAGATGGTGGGAGAGGGTTCATGATGGGATGTCACCCCTCCTGATAAGTGGGGGTGATAGGGCATAGCCCCCTGAAGCTAAAGTTAATATCGCATTTGCATACGGTACGTAATACATATAGAACTCCTTGGCTCAATAAATGAAAACTGATCCTTGTGGTTTGGCACAAAGCACTTCTTTTTGCCTTTCTTATGACATGTGCTTGTCAATGCCATTTTGATTCCAAAAAGATTGCGCTTTGCACCTGCTTGACCCATTTGCAGTTTAAGCTATTTTCCATTCCAACCAGTGATCCACAACTGGTTCATCAATGGCCATGGTATGTGCTGTCCTGTCTGTGGGACGGTGCATATAAAAAAAACGTTGCTGTTTATTGAAAAAAGAGTAGCTTATGTGGCAGCAACGAGTTTTCTCTAAATACATATGTAAGAATGACCATATGATTGACGTCCAATAACCTATGATAAGATACAAATCAATGTGCTCTAGAGACGTCGTTAAATAAAACAAACTTTACTTTTACATCAGAATCGGAAACCATGGACAGGAATTTGGAGAAAAAAAAGTTGAAAAATGTATTTTCAAACTGGTGATTTAAAATCATAAATGTTATGAAAAATCATAAGGGTTGGCAGCTATGCTGATGCAACTCAACTCACTAAAAAAAACTAATGACCAGAAGACACTATTATCAGACCTAATGCTTCTCATACATAAAACATATATCATAATGACATGTTTAACTTTTAAAAATTGCTTCTCTTTTTAAGTTAATTCTAGACCTTTTTTTGTCAAAATCCATCAGAATCAATTTTTTTTTTTTACATCTTCCTATGTGACTAATTAATTCAGAATTTTATTCTAATAAATATTATATTATTTGAATATACCAATTATATTTTCAAATAAATGTTGCCAAATGTATATTAAACTTTTTTCCTTTTAAATGAAAATCTTACAATATTTTAATTGATGGGGATATTATAATTATCTTACAATATTTTAATTGAAGGGAATATTATAATTATCTTACAATGATTTTTAATAATGGGAATATTATGATAATTAAGACTGCCATCGAAAAACAAGCCCTCTAGCAGCTGTCAGACATTGTATACAAAAGCTGTTGAGGGTCATCATTTAAATATAAATACATATAATTTTCAACTACCACTATTTCAGGTTACTTCACAATATTGTTACTGTAGTAGAAACTGAGCCATTGTGTGGATGTATTCATCATAATGATACAGTATATAATGATATTTGATATAGAGGCCCTGAAATGGAATTCCTATTTTCTCCGAAAACTATTACTCGTCTCCAAATAGCACAGTTTATTAATTAAACAGATTTTCCATCTGCAATTTGGAAACAAATATAGTGTATATCTGACTAAACCGATATCTGTACATGTTACGCCAAATTAATTTGCCGCAGAGACGACCATCAGTCGATTTAATGGAGAAAAGCGGGTGTTTAAAAAAACAAATGCTCCAACAACGCGAGTTAAAGATTTATTTCATATTTTGGGTCGATTTATTTATAATATTCGTCATAATTTAAAATGATGAAAATTGGTTTTCACTTAATTTTTTTATGTTATCGATTCTAATTATATTTGGCGATTTTCACAAAAAACGTATTAATCAAGTTTCAATTCATGTTGCTGGGTTTTTTTTGGAGGTTTTTAAAAAATAGTTTTTTTTGTGCACGTACGCATTTATGTATTTAATGGAAAATATTTCAATGGAACACAAAATGAAATAATAAAATGTACTAAAATGGAATTTGTTACATTCTGAAATGGAAAAGGGGGAAAATCTGAAATGGAAAATCAGTGCCTCTACTGATATTTCAGCTATCAGGAAACAATCCAGCAATTGATTTCATCAAAAAAGATCTTAGAAAAAAAATTAGAGTGTCTGACATATCTGTATCATAATAATTCAAAATGTGAAATTCATCATCGAGCTTCTTTGAGGTATATATAAAAAAACAAATGCAGGAAAGGCATTTCAGAAGTAATTATATCTTTTTATAAAAAACCAATTCATAATAATCAATGTTTTGGAACCCACCCAATTCAAAATTTTATCATAAAATACTGATTTCCAAAGCACAGGTCAGAATTCTACATCTAAATATTTTAAATAGAATAACTATTTCACATGTATACAACTAAATATCAAAATCTGAAACAACAGTTTCAAAATAAAACCCACTATAGAGCCCTCATCGTTGCGACCATTTTTTTAATTTGGCGACTGAAACATTGCATGCAGTCGCCCCCCTGGCGACCAAGCAAAAGTTAATGTAAACAGTAGTGACCTCGTGACATTGTTGGTCGCTTCCGCTTTCACAAATGACCTAGATATCGCCAAACCACTATCGAGACGTCGATTGGTTATACGCACGTTAGACATAATTATACCGGATATTACAAGTGCCTAATTCGTCGGTGCTCTGACGAAAGGGCGAATATGCAATTTTGCCAAATTACGTAATAACATTTTTAAAATCAATGATTTGTTGCCTAAAATTGGTTTAATTCATTAACTAATTAAAGAAAACTACGGAACGTCTTTTACCCCGACACTAAATGTCCAAAATAATACAAAATACACTGGGATTAAAACTTAGGCTAGGCGCCCATTTGGCCAATAACGTAACATAATACAACCAGTTTAGCAGGCATTGGTTTCGTTTGTTTTCAGTGAAGTGCACACTTTGAACAGGACAAACAAATTGTTAACTACGAACAACTGTAATGACGTAGACTGAACCAAATAAAATTCATGGTCTTTTGTATTAAAACGGTCAAAAATATTTTATT
>JAULBS010114447.1:0-14761 GCA_032355785.1 Symmetromphalus regularis | reverse complement strand
AGGGACATAAACATGATGCGAAATGGAAGCGAGTTTAATATCCTATTTATTACCCATTATCAATTTTAAGTTAAATTAGAAAAAAACTGACAACAACAAAAATATAACCAATCGTTTTCCTTTTTTTGGAAACAAACTTTGCTAAACAGTATGACGTTGTATGACATCAAAAGTGTTACGTACCAGTATGACTTAGTACTAGGACATTACACTTTGTTATGTACCAAGATATGTTGAGCCATATGGGTAATAATGTAAATAATTAAATTATAGTTGATCACTATCTTGTTCTAGTAACTGACACTGTGATTAAATACCCAGATGTCAATACTTGGACTATTTCATTGGATCAACAAATTCTCACTAATTATTTTATAAATTTGGAATAAAATATTTAATTTTTAAATAATTTTTTATTGTTTTTTCTTCCTCCTCTCTTAAATCTGCAGATTATCATTTTGAGGACTGGGAAATAAATATTAAAATGAAAAACATTTCCGCCCTCCTCTTTAAATATGTCTGACAAAAAGCTCAAGGACCAAGGAATAAAAAAGGTCTGGCCTATTAGCTGCTGATAAAAAAAACAGTATGCTGATACATTATTAAATAAACAATCTTTTTGTTTACTGACATAAGACAAACATTTCTATCTACTGAACCAGACAAAACTTAAGCATTATTTTGCTATATTGTACCATAAAAATGACAACAGTACTTGAATTAACTAAATATTTATACTATATATTTGAAATTAGCCAACAAATATAATTTAATTATTTGTGTTATGTGCACCATGGGTCATATGGACTTTTAAGTACAAATAAAAATGTCCCTATTTCAATTCATTGGTGTTTCATTACGTTTGACGTCATGACTTATTTTTTCAATATGCACTTTACATCTTATTTTCGCTGCGTCTGTCATCGACTCTTTTGTGTTATTTTTAAAGCATTTCTGCTTATTATAACAACTTGTATTACCTTACCCAGGAGTCTCATTTTGTTCTGTCTACAATTGTTTCTATATATCACCGTGACAGGCTAAAAAATCACAATCAAATCTAAACCGAGTCTTTATGCCAGCAAAATCGAGCTAATGTCTACTATGAAACCAGATCACCGGAGAACCAGTGCATTGTCTGCCCCAGTTTGTCACTTAATTTTGTAAAAGTCGTCTTGATTGTAGTCGGGATCGCTCCAAGAGTTACAGCGGTGGTCATTTGTGCCACCAGTCTGTCTGGTCAACTGCTGGACACTTTGTCTGTGGCAGACTTCCAGCAACATTTGACATTTAATTACAGCGTCAGACAGGACGTTAAATACATCTGTTGTCCTATCGCTTACCCAAAGGGCTGTATAATATAATAATAATGATAATTATGTTTTATTTATGGATGGTAACTCGGTTAGTACCAGATCATTCCGCCCTAAAGCTGAGTCTACAAACTATGTTAGAGTTAATAATATACGTGATACAGTTACGTGTAGTTAATTGACGGAATTTAGATTTATTCTTTATAAAATAAGTACGGTACCAGATTTTTTTAAAAGGTATTTTTTATGGGAACTGGTTTGTCATATTGAAATTAGAGTTAACAAATTAATATTAGCATACATGTATATACACTTTATGTATTTACTAATATTACCTGAATTTAAAAGAAAAAGAAAATTGTGGAAACAAGTACTGATTTGCAAAAGATAGACCATCTTAAAGAAATATAATTGCATGTTTCTTTTGGGAAGTTCCGTGGACAGGTTATGATTGTATTAAATTTATAAAAATATGACAGCATTGTTAAAAATAAGCTTGGTCACAAATACCATGAATTATTTTATTATTTTCATTTTTGGGGGTTTTATTTAACAAAACCAATAGAGCACATTGATTTATTAATTATCAGCTTTTGGATGTCAAACATTTGGTTATTTTGACACATAATCAAATGTGAGCCAGACTCCAACAGGTTTTGAACCGCTGTCATCAATTTGAGAGTTTAACGTTATTCTTCTAGATCACCGAGACCCACTACCATGAATTAAAACACATATACATCTATGTATATGACATCAATTTTTGTGTTTCATCATATTTTAAAGCTTTAGGTAGCATTAACAATCTTTACTTTATCCATATTTGTTGTTAGTTTTTTTCTGACACTGAGAAAAAGGAATGCTAAAGTTGGTGCACATGGTTTCTCGCAGATGACTTTTGTTTATACAAAGGTAGAGGGAAACATTTAGAATTTTTGCATCTAAGGAAAAAACCTAATTTTTGTTTTAATTTTAATAAAACTTATTTTGAGAATTAAAAACTAATGAGCAAAAAAACTCTATATTTCAATCATTCTTGCCATTTTGGCTGTTTTCCACAACCATTGTTATTACCATGACAATCAAAAACATCAATAAATATTATTGGATAAAAAATTTATGTCGTTATTATATCATTTTGACATGTAATTTTCAATTACAAACCTGGTGTGTTGATTTGCCATTTGTGATGTTATCGACTATAATGTAAATGTGTAAGCCTATACATCTGAGCTAAACACCCGTGACTTACTGTTATTACTACATCGTGAGAGGAATTCATTGACTACTTTTTCACAAACTCTCACGGCTTTGATCACGGCACATTTTTCACCCATGAAATTTGCCGGAAGGCTGCCTGTACTGTTGTTTAACAAAGCTAATCAGGAATAAAGAGACTCAAGTACAAATTGTTTCCGAGTCACGCTGTTGTCATGCAATTATTAACAATGTTAGAGTCATGCTGACTTTTCCTAACCCATTTAAATGAAAGTTCATATTTAAATGATCCCTAGTCGACTGATTGGATATCTTTTAATGACAAGATAGTCTCCACAGGAGCATACTTGAACCGTTTTGTGAATGAAGTACTTTATCATTGTCATTGATTGTGCTGAAATATCATTAGTTCTGTAAAACATGGAATTTTATCACAAAGATTTCTTGTATTGGAAATGAGGGTGTGATGGAATCATTTCGATTCCATCCACAGCTCGTCATTAAATTTGTAAAAGAATCTAATTTGTATCATAAATTTATTTTTCATACTTAATTACTGAATTTATTTTTGTCATTGTTTTATTAATTACGGTATATCAAGTTTTTGATTTTTATCATAGTGATATGTATTATATTATTATATAATTATATTTCTATTGTATATACTAAAATATATCAACTCTTTACACTGATTTTTTTTTAATAATTGTTTTATGTTTTATCAATGTATGATCCTCAATAGCCGATGTTTAATTTTTGTGCTGGGGGTTCGTTAAACAAACAACCAATCAAATCAATCAAATTCTTGTCCAAATTCATGAAAAGTAAGTTTTTTTAAATTTGATTAAAGTCTAATTCTGATTTAAGTTCCTTGATAAATATAAATTAATCATTTAAAGCTAATGGCATATAGTGTAAAAATCATAGTATGTCAATACATTATTTATAGCTCCATGGATACGTGTCCAAAAAAATAAATATTGATATCTCATTTACAGCACCTGCAATTAAGAAAATAACCATGGTGAAATAAATGCTGAGGAGAAATACTGTCCACAGCATTTTCCATGGCAAATTTAGTGTAAAGTATACTTTATTTTTAATAATAATAAAAAAGTTCACCTTGAATTTTTTTTTTTTTTTTTGTCTGTGACAAAGTGCATGCTGAGAATGAAAAACTGTGGTAATCTCAAATGCATTGCTGACTACCGTGGGCAATTTCAAGGCTTTCATTTATAATATTTGTTTTAATTTTGATGGTACTTGGTATTTCTATTGGTTGTAAGATTTTTTTCAGTTTATATTTGAGTTATTTTTCAGAATATCACTACCGGTGATGTTTGCTGGAAACATTTCGTGATCTGACTGAACAATACAAAATCTGGTCATATTTGAGTTATTTTTTGGGGTATCACTACCAGTGAGGTTTGCTGGAAACATTTCGTGATCTGACTGAACGATACAGAATGTGGTCATATTTGAATTATTTTTCAGGGTATCACTACCGGTGATGTTTGTTGGAAACATTTCGTGATCTGACTGAACAATACAGAATGTGGTCATATTTGAGTTATTTTTCAGGGCATCACTACCGGTGAGGTTTGTTGGAAACATTTCCAGATGCGACTGAACAACACGATACAGGACGTGGTCATATTTGCTAAAAAGATCCCCACATTCACGAACCTCGACCAAGATGATCAGATCAGTTTAATAAAAGGCGGATGTTTTGAGGTTGGTCATGTATTTCAGTGAAATGATTATGTATTTCAGTAAAATGGTCATGTATTTCAGTGAAATGATCATGTATTTCAGTAAAATGGTCATGTATTTCAGTAAAATGGTTTTCGTGTAGGAAGTTTAGTAAATAATAAATAGCATGTGGATGAATAAAAGGACAAGATACATGTAGGTTGGTGTATGGGTATTTTCCATTTTTGCCTTTTTTTAAATAAATGTAGAAATTTGACCCCCACCCTTGCAGATGTAAAATATTTTTAAATGTCTGCTGCCTTTCCATATTTCAGAATCCTGGCGATAACTGTGATGTTTTTTGATATGAGTCAGGCAATTATTTTTTTTATTTTGAAGAGAATATATTCACATTATTTTACATTATAAAACAAATGGTAAATATCACTTTTCTATCGTTTCTATCAAATAATTTATGAAAACTTAAAAATTCTTGTTGGCTGTATATTTAGACCTTACATTTCTTTCTATAAAAACAGCAGTTTCATTCCCTTTGCACACTCCGCATCTAGCAGAAGTTTGAGAAACATTTTTCACTGACTTTTAAAAGGTCCAAACCCAGGCATGGTACTTCTCCAAGTAATCGTGGAAATCCACACAAAAAAAATAAAAATAAAAAATAATAATATAAAAAAAAACACATAAAAAAAAAAGAAAAAAAAAATCCTATCTGTTTATGATATCTATGCATGAAGGTGTTTGGAGTCAGTGTATTAGTCTTGTGTTCAGAACAGACTAGCTAACAATTTTGTCCTGAACGCAGCGAAGACTAAGAAAGTGGAAGTGTGTGATACTTTACGCACATGCGCAGTCATCATCATCTATGTATGACACATGTTTGTGAAAATGTTATTCTACTTCTCATCATGAGGGGCACCATCATTCTGCGAAAACTATTTTTTGTGTGTACCCTGTCTGTAACCAGATTCTGAGACTCACTTTAATATTTTTTTATTTTTTTTTATGAAAAATTCATGCCTACTCTGCTTTTTGAAAAAAACAGGACACTGAATTAATATAATTTATTTTTTATTTAACCTTATGGGTATTTTTTGTTATAACTTAGTAATTTAAATTGTAATTCAATGATGTCATTAAGAATGAAAATAGCAGGTGAAAATAAAATTATAGGCAGCTATTAAATTTTATGCTAAAACGACCCAGTGGTTGCAAATAACTGGTGTTTATCATATTTACCGTATTTACGTCATTGGTATTAGGGGCTGCTGACATGTCAAAAAGGTACTAGTGTAGGTGTGTGTATGTCTGTGTGGGAGGGTTCTCCCAGAACATTGCCTAAAATTGCCCTTTGACTCTTTTTAATTACAGATATGGTTTTGTCAATCTAATTTGGCAACACTTAATTCTTCACAGAACTAATAAGCAGATATGTTGTAGTTAGTATTGTAACATGAACTGACAAAAACGTTTAATCATCAGTTAAGAAGTATTCTTTGGTTGAAGTCTGATACCTGGCGACTATTTGGCGAAAAGCTGGAAAAAAATCGCTGAGTTCTACCTATTAATGACATCACTGTAATTAAGTTGTTTTGTTTGCAGGTTGCCTGTGTAGTCTGTGCTCCATTCGTGGATGTGGAGACAAACACAATATTCCTGGTGGGCAACAGTTCGCTAGTCACTCGTGACGAGATGAAGGCAGGCTTTCCGCTTGGCGAGCATTTTGTCGAGTTACTCTTCAACCTGTGCTGCCGATTCAACGCTTTCAAGCTTCACGAGTCAGAGAAAGCCTTGTTCAGTGCACTTGTACTTATATCTCCAGGTAGGTTTATAAAGAATACTAAACAAATTTCCATCTGATACCATTTTTCTTACAAATATATTTTAAATTGTGTGTCATGACTGAAAGTGGTATTTTTCTGCTATACCCAGATTTTTACTTGGTGAATAATAAATGAAAAATCTCCCACATTGGCTAAGTACTCTTTTCATTTTTGTAGTTGGAGGAAGGAGTATAGGGGTGTAAACAAGGCCAAACCTTATTTCATTTGGGAAGGGGAAATAAAAGGTTTTGATAGAATTTTGTTTGTCTTGAAGTTTGAGAGTGATTTCACAATAGTGACACCAGTAAAAATTATTACTATATATTAGCCAAATATTAACACTATTTATCAGAAGTTGTGAAAATTCTATTTTATTTCTGTCAATATAAACCACTAACCCAAGCATTTAAAACCAATTTTCCTCTGTACTGCCTCACTAGAGAAACCATATTGGCACTTCTCTACATAAATACATTTTTAAAACACCTATTACCCATGGCCATGTTATTTTGGTATTTTTCAGTATTAGTTAATTCAAAGCTGGATTTAAACCTTGAGGGGCCTGGGGCACATTAGGTTTGGGGCCCCTCAACTTAGAAATTAAATTACATGACAAATAAAAAAATGAATGGACAGGACTAATTTTATAATTATTACAATTTTTATAAAGGAAGTCCTTTGTCTGGGGGGCCCCTTTGCCCCCTTATAAATCCAACTGGTAAAAATTTGAATAATATTTGTAAGTTTTATGTAACCTAATTGTAATGGCCATTTGTAAATTTAAATAGCTTGCAAATAGTGGTCACTTTTAAGTTTTTGATTGATTGTTAAGTTGCAGTGGCAGATCTAGGGGGAACCTGCCCCCCCCCACCTTATATTTGGTAATTTAAAAAAAAAAAAATATTTATTAGTATTTTTTTTTTAACATTAAAGTATCCCATGATTCTTTAGGGCCTTCCCCCATAAAAGGAATTTCTAGATCTACCATTGAGTTGTAAATTTGAATGTTTTGTGTTTGCAGATCATCCTGGTCTAAATTTTCAGATTAAAATTTTTTTTATTGTTATAATTGTTTATTATTAGTAGTATTTTTTTATGTTAAATAATCTGAGATTTCTTTAGGGCCCTACCCACTAAATGGATTTTCTGGATCCTCCGCTGAGTTGTAAATTTGGATGTTTTGTGTTTGCAGATCGTCCTGGTCTGAAGAACCGCGAGAAGGTGAGCAAGCTGCAGGAGTTACTCATACAGGCCCTGCAAGCGGAAATCACCACGTGCCACCCCGAAGAAGTCGGCCTCTTTCCACGACTGCTCATGAGCATATCCAGTCTACGAGAGCTCGGCGTCGAGCACCGTCGCATGCTCGAATCTTTGAAAGGACAGATGAGTTTCTCCCATGACCTGTATGCGGAGACGTTCGATCTCATTCCGTAGACCACCATCATCATTGTCTGATGAATGAAGTAACCCCGGTGACATAGCCTTTTTATATTTTATTTATAGGAGGCTCTAACAAAGATGAATGTCCAGTGATTTTTTTTTATAGTTTTATTGGCTTGTAATTTTTCTATACACATGTCTTGTAAATCTGGTGAAACGTGACCATTAAATATATATGCTTCTACGTTATGTATTAATGTTCATATATAACCACCGGTGACATCTGGTGAAAAGATAGGCTATAAAGTGTTTTATCTTTAAGTGTATCTGCTTCTGTGTTATGTATATTAATGTACATATCCACCGGTGACTTAAAGTGAAACAAATATTAGGCTCCAAAGTCTACCGGTATTTTTAAATGTATTTGCTTGAGTTATTTAGTAATGTATATATCAACCAGTGATTACTGAAATTCAGTTGTCTGGTGAAAAGCTTGGCTTTAAAGCCTATACTATTAAATGTATTTGCTTATGTTTTTGTGTATTAATGTATGTATTGACTGATGACTGTTCAAGTTAACTGGTGAAAAGGTAGGCTTTGTCATAAAGTATGTTTGCTTTTGCATTACGTATATTAATGTATATATCCACCGGTGACTTGTATAAAGAACACTTTATTACCATTAAGTATATTTGCTTCTGCTTTATATATGTAACATAAACATCCACAAGATGTCTCAGAGTTAGACGGCCATCTTGAAATAGAGTGATTATAACCTTCCTTACTTCTACTTGGCATACCTCGTCAGCCATAATTTGAAAAACATCACCTGTAATGTTAAAACCATCTCACAGATGACTAATAAACCATGGTTTATCTTACAGTTGACTAATAAACCATGGTTTATCTCACAGATTACTAATAAACCATAGTTTGTCTCACAGATGACTAATAAATCATGGTTTATCTCACAGATGACTAATAAACCATGGTTTGTCTCACAGATGACTAATAAATCATGGTTATCTCACAGATGACTAATAAACCATGGTTTGTCTCACAGATGACCAATAAACGATGGTTATCTCACAGATGACTAATAAACCATGGTTTATCTCACAGATGACTAATAAACCATGTTTTATCTCACAGATAACTAATAAACCATGGTTTCTCATCGAAGTGATTTTAAAATTAAAATAATGTTTTTTTCAAATTATGGTTTTGTTCTTACTATTGTCAAAATTCACCTGGTGTACTTCGTTTTCACCTTTATTTTATTTGTTATCTCAGTTACGTGCTGGATTTGATCAGAGAATCAGCCTAAAGCAGACACATTTCAAAATGGCTAGATCATGGTCATAAATTAAGTTTTATTTTGAATGTAAATATTAAAAAATACTATGTATTTATAATTTATTATTACTAAGTCTATGACTGGTTGATTCAAACTGATTATCATAGAATTCAGACCTGCCTACCTTTCCATTCTCTCCATAATATTTCCGGACCGACACCAAACTGCGGGATTACGGTGATATAGTCAAACTTTCCACTGGCTGACAGATTTATTTATTTATCAAAAAAAAAAGAAAACACATTATCGCTAAAGTTGTCAGAATTTGCTTGTACTGAGAGCATTTACACAACTTCCTGGGTGAAAATTCAGTTATCACGTGTGATGCATTCCTGACAGAACCCTCAGATTTCCTGAGAAATCATGTTTGTGGGCCCTTGTTTCCTGAAGGTGCTTTTTATGGGTAGGCAGGTCTGTAGAATTTCGTCCACTTGTTACTGCTGTGACTACCGGTAGTCTTATTTAAATATTTTCAGTCTGTGTTTTTGGATAATTTTAGTTTTAATTCCTATACAATTATTTTCTTTACATATGCATAGAAATTAACCAAAACTTAACAGTTTTTTGTATAATTCATCATGTAAATAGGAATAAGTAAAATTATCAAAATCCATTGGATAAATATTTGAAGAGGACACGAGTACACAAATATTACTAACTGGGGTATGTCATATAGATAGTAGAACAATGACCATCCGTGCTTTTAGCTCCGCAGTTGCTTCCATCTTGAACATCTATCCGTGTTAAGCAGTCAGTAGACATGTTTCTTATATATACATTCTTGAGCGGAATGTAGCTCATGCAGTAGCGTGTCCACCTGTCGGTCATTGGATCGATCCTTCGCAGTTTGCTATTTGTCATTCCATCCAGTGGTCTGCAACCGGTTCATCAAAAGCTGTGGTATGTGCAGTCCTGTCTGTGGGAAAGTACTTATAAAAGATCCCTTGCTGCTTATCAGAAAGCGTAGCCTATATGGTGGCAGTGGGTTTCATCTAAAGATATATGTCAAAATAACCATATGTTTGGCATCCAATAGCCGATTATAAGATAAAAAATCAATGTGCTCTAGAGGCATCGTTAAATAAAACTAACTTTACCTTACTTTACCTATACATCCTTAGTCTTTATTCTGCTAGATCTTTTATCAACAACCCCTGATATATTAATACAGGTAGTAATAATAATAATCATAAAATTAATTTCTTTCAGTATTATAAACAAGGGCAAAAATAATTTAAAAAAATTCTTTTGCTAATGTCTGCAGCCATAAACTTTTATCACAATTTGTCATATGAATATTATGATACTGCTTATTTTGCATTCTGTATCTAATGTAGTCGGAACCTTTTTTGTAAATTTTGATATATGATCTGCTCCCACAAAAGGTACAAAAAGTCGCTGGATTTAATTGCAGCTACAGGCTTTTTTTTGGTAAATTCTGATATATGACCCACTCCCACAAAAGGTAATGCACGTGAATACACGTTAACCTATTTTTTTTATTATTGATTTTGAGTTTTTCCCATTTTTACGTTCTGTTGCATTGTTCAAATGTACTAAGGCACATTGCAACCTATAATGTGGTTAAATTTATGATGTAATTCACAAAACATGTGAAACCGATATAGTCTGAAAACGTGTCACATTGCTCAAGTTACTAAATTTCTATCAACTTTAGAATGATGTAACTTCACTTTGCCATGTAGTGCACTTTTGAAATTTATATCACGTTGAAGCTGAGTTTCTGTACGTTTTATTAATGTTAATGACTCAGACTCCTCAAATTGACAGTTATTGTATGGTACCTTTTGTGTTAGAGGATCACCTAAAAAATAAAGTAACGTTTGTTTTATTTAACAATTCCTCTAGAGCACATTGATTTTTATCTTATCATCGGCTATTGGACATCAATCATATGGTCATTTTGACATATTTTTAGAGGAAACCCGCTGCCAGTATGTCAAAATTTTAACCTTTAATATAATACCAAAACTTATCTATTCTATGTAATCTCCACCAAGGGCTGGATTTAGACATTGAGTGTCCCTGGGCACTTCAGATTACGGGGGCCACTCAACATAGAAATTAAATTACATGACATAAAAAAATGAACTAAAATGAATGAATAGAACTAATTTTATAATGATTACATTTTTTATTAAAGGGAGTCCTTAGTCGGGGGTGGCAGGGGGGACCATGTGGCAGGGGTCTCTGGGGCAATTGCCCTCTTATAAATCTTGCCCTGTCTCCACCCATATGTATACTGAATCTCACATGGTAGAGGGGTGATATTATGTGAATATCTGAAATAGTTAAAAATATTAATTTCAGAGGGGTTCTAAAAATATCATTTAGAATATTCTACTACCATTTCTGTAAAATTTAAACTAAATTTGGGATTGTCTTGGTGAAAGGAACGGTCTTACATTGAGAATAGACTAGGCTTTCCTTTCACTATATATCAATTTCAATACTATATATTGTTATTAAAAAGCGGGGATATTATTGGTAAACATATCTGCTGACTTCGTAACCTGATAGAAGAAGTTCTGTGTTATATGGCAGCAGTATATTTGTTATGTTTTAAATAAATAACGCTTTATCGATATTTTGTGCTGTTATACTGTTTGTTAACATAATAGTCTAAACTGTATATATTATTTTGTTCAGAAGTGTTTCCATGGCAATACAAAAGAGCTTAATGGAGGATTTGCAATGCTGAGATGTATAATATGAACATATACTAGTAAATATCATATATAATGTGAATTCGTTGCTTGAGATAAGCTTGCTTGTAAGGCGTTGTTGTGCTTAAGAATATGTAGACTACTTCCCTGCCTATAAAGCTTTAATATAAAGACATAATGCATAAACTAGTGTGTTGAATAATTTCAAATCTTTTAGTAATTAAACACACAAATAAAACACCACTCTTAAAAAACATTGAAGTTTCTGCAATCAGAATCGTGGTTATATTTATGTGCTTCATTTACTAAAAGATGTTAAATTATTGGACATCATATGTCCAGATTTAAACGTTTTAAAAGCATAAGCATGCATACAATTTTTTAAGTAATGTATAAATTTAAAAAATAGAACAAGTATTCTTGTGTTTGTGCAATTAAAGTGCTTTCTTTTTTTCCCTAAATACTTGGATATACTTGTTTATTTTTTTATATTGCTTAGAAAATTGTATTCATTAAAATACTTATTTAAACTGTAAATGTTGAAATAGGGTATTTTATTTATCTTTTTAGCATTTTGAATTTGGATTACTACATTGTATGTGCTAATTATGCTGTCTATTTAGCGATTAATAATCGTGTACTATGTCACATATATACAAGTTAGCATGGGTATGTCATTATTTTTACTCTGTTAAAATGGCTAATGTTGAAATTATGTATATTATATTATCTTCAAGTATATTATATGTGAGTGTAGATTACTTTAAAATAATGCATACCGTATTTGTAGTTTAGAATGTATTATATTTATTGAAACATTTTAATATACCGGTATGTGTTTAAAACTTCAACAGTTTCTGTATGTTGGCTGTTGAGGACAAAATTCAATCATCAAAAAATAATTTAAAATAATTTTTGAGTTATATAAGAAAATTTGCCAAAAGCAAACTTTTTGTTTTAAAAGATTTTATTTATTTTTGTGACGTCTTTGTATACTTCATGCCGAGATTGATCTTCTCCCACATGTTATGTTTGTTAATAAGTAATCATTATTCATTAACCATTATTATTATTAGTTGCTCTTTTATATCTGTACATAATCGTCATGATATTTATTATGCCGGTGAAATGAATCATTTTGCGGGACTTTTTTCTGCAAATATATTTTTCATGTTTTATTTTTTAGTGTACATTTTGGGTACCCGTGCTGCACACATTATTTTTTAATTAGGACATGTACTCCAGGTTGGAGTGTAGGAAATCCATGGTGCTTAATGCTTTTATGTTTTTGGATGAAAATGGCTTCCATACCTGTATGGTCTCTTAGCAACCTGTAACAAGCTCTAATGGAGGAAACTGATAGAGAATACTGTAAAATCTGGGATTATTTGATAGAGAATACTGTAAAATCTGGGATTATTTGATAGAGAATACTGTAAAATCGGGGATTATTCTAGCCTAATAAATATGTTCAGTCAATTTCAGTGCTGTTTTTAAGGTATTAATTAAATAATTAATATAATGATTGATTTTTATATACTCAACCAAAAAAGAAAGTTTGTACATAATCAATAGTCATTTATTTCATAAACCAGATGACATTCCTGCAGAAATTCTGGAATTAGATAACCACATGATTTAGGAGGATGTGTGTATGCAGTAATATCACAAGTTGCGCCATGAAACAAAAACGTAAACAACATACATACTTTCTTTTTTGGTTAAGTATATAACTAACATTGAAAAATTAATAAATACAAAAATGTATATATAATCACGTGGTATACCAGTAATTTCTATTTCTAATTCATTTTTTTAAGGCCTAAGTTTATTTTTAATGTGAAACTGAATTATATATTTTTATTTGAAGTTGTTTATAACATCAGTAAAGTTGCAGGTGAAGTTGTTACTGTTTTGCTTTGAGGCTATTCAGCAGGAACTATGATACAGTTTTGTTTTGAGGCTATACAGCAAGAACTGTGTTACAGTTTTGCTTTGATGTTATAATGAAGGGCTGTTACAGTTTTGCTTTGAGGCTATACAGCAGGGCCTGTCCTTGTGCTTAGTCTGTATCCAGTTCTGAAATAAGGAATAAAGTTAGAAAGATTTCACAAATAAGTTTAATAATGATCTATTAACTTCTATTTCATATAACTGTTTGTTAGTAAGTAATCAGTCCAGTGACAAACACATTTCTTTCTTTAGGCCAAATAAAAAAGTACCTTTGGTTTGGGTGACCCGACTAACCGTATTTTCCAGAGCCGATAAAATGTGTCTATAGACAATTTTTAAGAAGGTGAGAAAAAAAATTGTTTGCTACCAACTCTGATCATACTCGGTCAAAATTGCCGACACCATAAATGATAAATCCATACTGTTGGAAGAGCTGCCATTTGTATTGCAGGTAAAAGACGTGTGATTTTAGTGTACAGTTTCAATTTAGCATCAATTACTGACATTAAGTGGACTTTTAGCCATATTTGTCTCAGGAACAATTCAAAAATTAACCTTCAGAATTTTTTTTTTGAATTTTTAAAATACTTAATGTTATGACTACCTACCTACTCTAATTTTCATCATCCATGTGACCTGAACCAAGGGTATTGTTTTGTTTGGCCTAATAAAATTCAACAATTCTTGACCCATTCAAGACAAACATTAGATCTACTGTACCACTTATCAAAGGGAAGTAACTCTTGACAGTTCAAAAGATATCTAGATGAACTGACTTTAACAGCCAGCCATATAATTTTGTATTTGTTATATTATTTTGTTTGTCTCAACAGAAATTTTATTGTAATTTCATTTTTATAAATATTCAATAAAATTATTTTGGTATAGAATTTATTCCTATCATTCCATTTCCATATGTAGTTCAAAAACTATTGTACCAGTTCCAGGTGTCTCTTATTTTGTAGAATGTAATTAAAAAAACCCACCTACAATTATGTGAAATTTTGCATAATTTTATTCATTGAAAATAGAAATTATTAAATATTAACAGGTATTAACTTATTCTTTGTGTTTAGTTAGTTAGGTTTTTAACAGTGTCTTTTCTTCTTTCTGGGGTTTTAACTGTAATACAAAGAAAACAAAAAAACATTAAAACATTACACATATTTTACAGCTATAAAAACTAAATTAAGTAGTTTCTTTAACAATACCATTTAGATTTTTTGGGTATATTGGGGCGGAGCCAGAGAGGGAAAAACACCCAAGGTAAACCTATACCCTAGGAGCTTGAACCATGTCTGCCTGATATAGAGGTGTATA
>JAULBS010114436.1:0-14762 GCA_032355785.1 Symmetromphalus regularis | reverse complement strand
TAAATAGAGGGAATTAACAAAGAAAACAAATGGTACTTGGAAGAAAGTTGGCGATACGAGAGGTTGGCATTAAATCGGGGGATGATAAATCGAGGTTATACTGTATATTTTTTTCTTAATTATTAAAAATAAAGTATAAAATTGCTATTTTTCCACAGCATTTATTTCGCCATGTACATTTTCTTACTTGCATACTAAATGATGGGTTACATGAAATATGACCTACAGCAAAACTACTACCAGCTAGACATTCTGCAATATAAAAATCTAAAAGAAAAAGAGACTGACCTTTTAATACATAGCCTCTTCCAGTAAGACAATGGGGGATTCTCTGGAGTCTTCGTAACCTTTGCACCGGGAAGTTTAGATGCATAATGCTGAAATATTTTCTCCCACAGGAAACTAGATTAAAACAGAACAACATTCATTAATAAATTGTTCCAATAACATACATGTATCTTAGTTTTTTTGATTGATTGAAATATATATCATTGCATATTAAACATACGCAAAAGTATTGGGCACAAGATATCCAACTTACGAGACCTTCTCCTTGTGTATCTTGGTTACCTTAACCATGCTTTGAATGCTGGGCCCTTATCTCCAAAACTATGACAATAGCTCATCGCAAATTTTAAAAACATGTTCATTCTTTATTTTAACGTAACAAAATAATTTGTCGTGATTACTATTTTAACGAAGAAAATTTGTCAAGCTTCATAGACAAGTGTCAACGTATACCTAAGAAAATTTGTAAAACAGATTAAGTAGATCTATATCTATATATATATATAAATGGATGTGTATGTGTGTATAAGTGTATATATATACATGTGTGTGTATATGTATACTTTTGATACATATACAGTGTATTTAAATAGGTATGTGTATGTAATTATATTATGTTTTTCTATGCAATTTAGTATGTATATGTTGTAATGCACAGATTTAAAGCTCCCCAACCTTGACTCTTCTTTTGTTTCTGGGGATAATAATAAAAAAATAAAGTTTCGTAGACAATGTGTCAAATGTAATGTTGATCCAAGCTAGCCCTTGGCTTGTATTATTCCCTACTTGTCGTTAGCGATTCCTTGCCAGTGGTGACAAACTGATGCTGCACGTAGAAGAATGTGAGCTTCTAGATACTGGAATATCTTCAGTAGAATTTCATCCGGCAAGCTGAAAAACATTTTTGTAGGTTATGACTAATGTTAAGTAAAGAATACTTTTATACATGAACTAGTGAAACTGCCCACGGCAATCAGCAATATTGTGGAGATTGCTGCAGTTTTTCATTCTCCATCGTACTTTCTTTTGCCGTGGACTAATTTTTATTTTCAAGGTGTATTTTTTTCTTTGCAAACTCAGAGATGGAAAATGCTCTGGATACTATTTCTCAACAAAATTTATTTTGCCGTGGACCTTTTATTAATTGCAGGGGTTGTAGATGTACCAATAAATTGCTATGTTTTTGTCTTTCCACTTCAATAAATCAAAAACAATAGCAAAGTTTTGTCTTTTTATTTTGTTTTAAAGTCTATCACTACCTCTGTGTGTTCGTAGCATGTTATATTTTTTGTCCTAGACATCCAAATTACTTCAATCAGATCAGCAGAACTATTTCAAGCTTTATACAAGTCTGTAAAGTTTACAAATAAAAACTGATACATCTTTGTGGCTAATTGATTGAAGTTTGTTTTATTTAACGACGCCTCAAGAACACATTGATTTTTATCTTTTGTGGCTAATCGATTAAAGTTTGTTTTATTTAATGACCCCTCAAGAACACACTGATTTTTATATTTTGTGGCTAATCGATTAAGCTTAATACTATTAATAATAGAGGAAAAGCATGAATTTATTTCAACAGTCAATCTTTTGGTGTGATCTCTTTAAGATGTAACTTACATTGTGAGCCTCAGTGGTCCTGTGAAAGAACAGTGGTTTAAAACCCGTTGGAGGCTGGTACAAATGTCACATAAATACATGTCACAATTTCCAAATGTCTCACACTCAACAATCAATGATTAATAAATCAATGTGCTATGTGGTGTCATTAAAGAAAACAAACACAAAATCTTAAGTTATATTTAGCATAATGGTAGAACTTTTTAAAGAAAAAAATCTCTTGGTCTGTTTTGTCCCACCATTTCAATAACACAACAATGATATATATAAAAAAACCTTCCAAACAGGAAGGAGCGGTATCTAGCTCAAACAGTAACGAGTCTGCCTGTAAACCGGTCGGTCGTCGGATTAATCCTTCTCAGTGGACCCATTTGCAGTTTGGACTATTTTCCATTCCAACCAGTGGTCCACAACTGGTTTATCAAAGACCTTGGTATGTGCTGTTCTGTCTGTAGGACATTGCATATAAACCCCTTGCTGCTTATCGGAAAAGATTTGCTTATGTGCTGGCAGTGGGTTTCCTCAATATATATATATGTCAGAATTACCATATGACTGACATCCAATAGCCGATAAGATTAAAATCAATGTGCTTTAGAGGTGTCGATAAAATAAAACAATCTTTACATCTATACTCAGACAGACGAGACATGAATAAATGTATTCAGTAATATTAGTTCAGAATGACCCATCACTGAGGATCTTTATGTATGAAAGTTTCTAAAGCTTTTGATGATACACTCAGGTTTACCAATGCTTCTCAGTACATCTCTACTCAGACAGACGAGATGTATTCAGTATTGGTTCAGAATGACCGTTCAGTGAGATTCAGTATGTATGAGAGTATTGGTCATTGATCATCAGTGAGCAAGTACGTCCTTGATAAGTGATATGAGACAAACCAATTCTCACTGTGACGGTCAGATATTTGATTTGTTTTCAATTTTGTTTTGTTTCCAGTTGGCTTTTGTGTTTACTCTTGGTAAATCAATGCTACGTCCTGTCACCTATGATTGTTATTTATAGCAGTCAATTGTGTGGGTGCTTTACCAATACATGTTCTAGCAATGTGTGAAACCAAATGGTCATTTAATAGGTGTCTTGTACTGCAGGTTGCTTAATTCATAATTCACCAATTGACTGGACCAAGAGTTAGATGGATAGACAGATGGTCAGACAGATGGACAGACGGATGGATAGACATATGGGTGGACAGATGGATGGAATGATGGATGGATGGATAGATGGATGGATGGATGGATGGATGAACGGGTGCATCTGTTTATATAAAAAATAATAAAATGTTGGATAATTTATAAATTAAGATTGGTAATTATCACTCTAAAATTGCAAATTAAAAACAATATGCCCTTTAGAAAATAATGGGAAATGACCAGTTCCAAATATGGGATGCATTTCTTTTCACAACACTGTTTAGATTTTTACATTAGCATCAAGGTATCTTTTATATTTTTTGTCTTGTATTGCAGGTTGCATGTGATTAAATTAAAATGTATGTGGAATTAACTATACAGACAAATTATACTTTGTTATTGACCTTTCCCATCTTTCCAATCCTCAATCCAATGAAACTGACAAAAGATTATAGAAGCAAATTAGTCACATGATCATTCAAACTGTATTGTATCTGAAATCTCAACCCTTGGCTGGGTTTCAATTGTAATGTTGTCTCAAATTCAGCACAACTCATTTCATCTGAATTGTATAGATGGTTCCTTCATCTGAATTGTTCTCTCTGATGGATGGTTTTTAGAAGTTTATCTCCCAGGACAGACGTTGCCTGTCAGAATCAGCCACTGGTGATAGATTATCTCTATGTCATACAATCAGATATGTCAACTCTTCAAACATCTAACAGACCAATTTGAGCAAATCTCATGCATCAGTAAAATGGATACAGTATTCTAGACACCTAGGTGCAGAAAGGTTAAAGAACACAAGTGATTTAATGTAATGACTTGGGGACAAAAAAAAAAAGAAGATTCAGAAGTAAAATAATTGACTGAAATTCCTCAGACATCTTTTGATAAGCAAGATATAAAGTTTAAAGCAAATCTTGGGTAAATCAAGTGGTTTCGGACCTCAATCCATTAGCCATTATTTTTTTCCATCATTACAATTTAGTGATGTTCAAGCCCCAGTATTAAATTCCTGGTATTTAAGCCCAGGTTTTCAAGCCCTAGTATTCAAGCACAGGAATACAAGCACTGGTATTCAAGCCCTAGTATTCAAGCACTGGTATTCAAGCCATTGTATTCAAGCCCTAGTATTCAAGCATTGGAATTCAAGCCCTGGTATTCAACCCTGGTATTCAAGCCCTGGTATTCAAGCACTGAATTCAAGCAGGTATTCAAGGCCTGGTATTTAAGCCCTGTTTTTCAAGCCCTGGTGTATCACACAGGTGTTTGTTATTGGTAGGTTCAACTGTATGCAATTAACCTGCTAAATGTGAGGTCAAGACCTGATATTCAAGCCCTAGTATTCAAGCCCTAGTATTCAAGCCCCAGTATTCAAGCCCTGGTAGATTTCACAGATGTTTGTTATTGAGAGGTCCAACTGTATGCAATTAAATTGACATGACATGTCTGTACTACAATAATTAGTAAATAATTCAACCTTTCAGCCAGATTCTGTGAATGACAATTAGAAATAACTCTATTTCAAACTATCAATGAGAAAGTGACATGAAATGCCAGTTGAGTGGTAACTGAACGTCAATATTTGATGAGTCTGCACCCATTGTCTTCAACTGTGTCATGGCTTACACACTGTACATGTAATTGTCAGTGTTGTCAAATGTTCATTCATCTTAGTGTTCCACATCACGTAGAAATAGAGGTATAGTACCTGATGCCCCAAATCACATAATAAGAAAGGAGGGAAAGGGTATGAACATGTAATGGCAATCTACCGTAAGAGATATAAACATGTTCCACTTTTTTTTACGGAGGTATAACTTGGATAGTTTCAGCCGCTGATTGAACGTAATCAGGTCTGCAATCCATGATCATGTTGTAGCTTATGCTGTTTTATACAACTCCCATAAGCCACATATGGGGATATACTCTAGAGTTCGTTACACGAACGAGTAAAATCGTTTGTCCATATACAAAACATTTTTTAGTATTATACTTTTATAACTGCCAAGTTAAAGATAATTCGAGCTTAGTTCACGGTAGCTTTTACCCTTTGAGTTTCCCCTCTAGAGGTATCAATATCCCCTGACTTTTGTACAAGAAGGTCTGAATACCCTCACTTTTCCTGAGGATGTGGAACACTGCATCTACACATGTAAAACATGTGTAGGCTTGTAAAAGTAAAGTTTGTTTTATTTAATGATGCCTTTAGAGCACATTGAATTTTTATCTTATCATCGGCTATTGGACCTCAATCATATGGTCATTCTGATATATGTATTTGAGGTAATCCGCTGCCACCACATAGGCTACTCTTTCCGATAAGCAGCAAGGGATCTTTTGTATGCACCATCCTACAGACAGGACAGCACACACCACAGCCTTTGATGATCCAGTTGTGGATAAGTGATTGGAATGGAAAATAGCCCAAACTGCAATTGGGTCCACTGAGAAGGATCGATCCAACAAATGACCAAATGTTTGACATCCAATAGTCAATGACTAATAAATCGTAAAAAAAAAAAAAAAAAAAATTGTAGCCCCAATGTCACAATTATTTCGATGGCCCTGCGATGGGTCAAAATAACCAAATATTTAACATCCAATAGCCGATGATTAATAAATAAATGTGCTTTAGTGGTGCTGTTACACAAAAAACACAAATAAAACCCATACTTTAGATTTTGTGTCAAAAATTACTAAATGTTTGACATCATATAGTCAATGACTAATGAAGCAATGTTTTCTAGTAGTGTCAAACAAAAAATAAAAAATTCACCATTTCAAATTGGGGTACAACGATATATCGGTATACTGGTATATTGCAATTCTTGCTGAGCACAATACATACCATGATACGGTTTCATGTATTGCGATATATCTACCTAATGAGTATCCATCTATAAAACCTATGACTGTGACAGAAACATATAAAAATAAAAGTTAAACTTAATTAAAACATATAAATCTACCATGTCTATATATTCTCTTTTTTCATCAGAAATTGATACAGGTCTGCCTAGAAATTTTTGGAAATTATATTTAGAAATTAGTATGATGATATCAAAATATGACATTATCACATCTTGGTAATTTATCAAACCGTATTGCAATATGAGTTTGCTGCATCGCAATATATTGCAATACGGTTTTGGCCATATTGTTGCACCCCTAATTTCAATGGACCCACTGGGTTATTTCTTGTAGTAAGTTAGGAGATGATAGTGTTTTCTTCAATGAACAATGTATCACAAATACTGTGCATCTGCTACCTAATAAGTTCAAAACCTGTTGGAGGGTGGTCAATGCTTTACTACATGTCAGTATTACCAAATGTATTAATTTCAATAGCCAATGATTAATAAATCAATGTGCTCTAGTGATATCATTAAACAAACAAATCAAAACAAAAGCCTGTTATCTAATAATATATCTTATATTATTATATAGTAACATATTAATATGGTAATAGTGATCAGTAAGGAAAATATTTAACTATCATAAATATATATTTAAATAACCCAGTACATATCCATAAACATGTATTTAATACACACATCTACATGATCAATATATTGTATTCCATGAAGACATATTGTCCATTACAGGAACATATTCATTTGTGTATTTTTAATAATCAGATACGTAAATATTACAGATATTGTATTTGATGAAGAATGGTTAATGACATAAATATCTTGAATTAATGTATTTGCACTGTATTATTAATAAAGCATGCAGTGACAGCAGCAGGGATATGTAGGTTGACAGTATAAAAATATCCATTAATTTCTCACGCAGTAGGCCACTAGCTACGTTACTGTCGCTCCCGTACGTTTCTTCACATCACACAGTGCACTCAGACATAACACAGTATGAAGCAAAGTGTGGTGGTGACAATGTCACGAAATAGAGCTACATTATTTATACAAACAAATTTGATCACATATTGTGTTAACTGGGCAATAATATGGTCTGGTGGATTGAAAGCAATTTGCTGTATTTCTAATTATTGGGTGCTGGTGGGAGGGGTGGTGGTTGAAAACTTATGTTAGTTGGTTTCATTTACATGTGCATCACAAGTATCTGAAGTGAGCGTCATTGGTCCAGCAGTAGAATGTCAAGACTCTCAAGCTGATGACAATGGTTCAAGACCCACTGGAGGCCGACTAATACTTGACTATGTGTCAAAATAACCAAATGTTTGACATTAATAGCCGATGATTAATAAATTAATGTGCTCTAGTGTTATACAAATAAACAAAACAAAAACCTTGCAACTATCCAAAATTTACATTTGTGTTTAAAAATAAAAATATTAACAAGAATTCCAAAGAATTGGAATTGCCATTTTAAGTGATTGGGGCGAGTGGGGAGGTATTTAAAAAAGATAAAAAAGGAATTCCAAGAAATTAAATGCTTCACCTAAAAAAAAAAAAAAAATTCTAATGGATAATTAATTAATTAATGCTATAGTTAATATAGTTAAATGTACATTTTTTTTTGGAAAACAAAAAATAAATTAGAAAATTAAAAATTTAATTATTTTTAACATGACTATTATATTACCGTAGATGGATATCCACAAATCCACTTTTCAATGACCAAATAATTACCGTTAGTTTGTTTGAAGCTGACCTAAATGTGAAAACATAATGTATATATAGAGCACACTGATTTTTAACTTATCATTGGCTATTGGACATTAAAAGTATGGTCTTTCTGACATATTTCTTTAGAGGAAACCTGCTGCCACCACATACGCTACTCTTTTTGATAAGCAGTAAGGGGTGTTTTATATGCATTGTCCTACAGACAGTACAGCACATACAATGGCCTTTGATGAACCAGTTGTGGACCACTGGTTGGAATGTAAAACAGATAGGACAACACATATCATGGCCTTTGATGAACCAGTTGTGGACCACTGGTTGAAAACTTAATGTAGATCTACATTAATTTACACAAAAGTTGAGTCACTGCCATACATTGTCACATATGTTGACATCACAAAACCACATATTTATCTCATCCTGCGAGTTTAGTCTGAGCGAGACAATAAAACCAATCTGAGAATATCCTACACAATACAGTCAAAGAGTAATGACAATTTGTTTTCTCTCAATAGCTGGGTTACACCATTATCAATCATTACTATACTGAACAGCAAAAGAAATGCAAATGTTTGTTTAGTTCCAGTTTAATTAAATTAAAAGAAAAATTCAAAAAAACCATAAAACTCATGGTGTGCATGCTTTACACTTTTCTGTACATGCCTCCAGTAAGCAAATCAGCCAATGTCAAAATATGGTTAACTTTTATTCAATCAAACATTGCAAACTATATTTGTGTTTGTTTTGCTGTTCAGTATATATCATATCAAGCAATTATGGTAGTCATCAGGTCTATATGATCTTTTATGGAGTGCAGTATAAAAAACACAGACCAATGCTATATACTGCTCTTATACATGTACATGTACTTGTATGTGCTTTCTATGCAATAATTTTTTTTAATCTTCGAAACTCACCTTTTTATGAAATAATCATAAAGTGGCTAGTTACTAAATTGTTTAGGTGTTATCACTGCAATGGCAATTTCATGAAAATGTGTATATACTGCATAATATATATATATTTTTATGATGACAGTCAAATACTAAATTCATTTAAGCAACAGCTTTTTGTAATTGCTGATTAATACTGAAGATTTTGAAGCTGAATAAATGTATATACAGTTTTGTTGTTCTTGTTTCCTCCTTATCAAGGGTGAAAATTGCATCCCCCCTGTCCAGAAAGTGGGGGGGGGGATGTGTTCACTCATCCCCCCCTCCAAGATTGATGCCATCATAGACTCCCTGTATACTTCAGTATATTTGAGCTAAGACCACAGTTAAGTGATACAATAAAGAGAAATACCAGTAAAGATTTAGGCATTTTAATTTCAATTTTTCGAAGCAAATAGGGTGGATAATTATATAGGCATCCCCCCACAGTTGAAAAAGTGGGTGGGAGATGTGTCCCTCAATCCTCTCCGCCAGATTTACACTCAAGCCAAGATAATAATTATTGTATCCGTCCCTCCAACTCTCAAACAAAAAATGTTGACCCTCGTTTCTGTAAGAAACAGAAGCTTGACAAGTTGATGTTGAAGAATAAATTGCATAAGAAATTAATTATAAGCACAGTTTAGTACAGCGTTCATTGATTATATCCAATCTGTAGAATCTGCACAGCAGGCTATAAACCGACATCCGACTAATCCTCAAACACTGTGTAAGCCCAATTGATTTGTTGTATTGTCACAAGCTCAATCATAATACTACATAAACAGCCGTCTGCAATGTATACTGATCATAAAATGTTGATAATACTAAATAAACAGCCATATGCAATGTATACTGATCATAAAATGTTCATAATACTAAATAAATGTCTCAGGCCCGTACGCAGGGGGTGGGTGGGGGGGGACGGGTGCGCACGCACCCCCACCTAAATCTGTCGAGGTCCTTAAATGCAAATTTCGATTGACGCTAATTTACTAGAATAACGTTAAAAACGAAGATAAAACATTCGGGCCTTCACAAATGCAACCCCCTAAAGAAAATCCTGCATACAGGCCTGCTTCTGCAATGTATACTGTTCATAAAATGTTCATAATACAACATAAACAGAATATGTTTAGCATGTTAAGAATTTTTTGAGAATATTCTTAGATAATTCTAAGAATCTTTATAAATACTGGCTGTTGTGGACCATTGGTCAGTGCAAGTGGTATGCATCTATCCATTGAGCCTTGCAGAGAACTCACTCTGGGTTAGAGACAGTACTGAGATAAAAACAATCTCATGCCTTGACTAAGATTTGATCCCAGTGCCTACAGCTTAAGTCCAACAGCTTAACCACTAAGCCACCAGGACAGTCCATCATCAATTAATGCCAGTTTCAATCTATTTTTTTACCTGCTACTTCCAAGCTAAAGCAAAACAGTGTTAACACAATCTGTTCCGTATGCATGGACAGAAAAGCTGATTTGCACACACCAATCAACAATAAAGATGTTTATTCAGACACTCTTTATCACATAAGATACTTCTCTTCAGCCAATCTGTCTCCAAAATATTTTATTCCTGGAAGCAGTGAACCAAATTGTGATCTTTCCACAACCAATTATCTAACAGCATATGTTCTTGTTAGTTACGTAACTTGAGCTTTAGTCGAGTTACGTACTCGCAAGCCGAGTATTAGAGGAGTGAAAAACACATTATTTCTGTGACATAGCTGATTTGTATGAGCTGTAAACTAATTGCAGAAAGAAATGGGTAAACTGTCACATGGCATGGATAAGCAATCAATAGGATTTTGCTGTATGAATGTTCATTTATATTTTAACATACAGATAAATAATACCCAGCAGGCTGCAAAGCCATTTAATATGATTTATTATAAAAAATTAAAAAATACCACCCATTACTGAAGCAGCAAATCTAACTTTACTGTACTCAAGACCAGCATGTACCACTGTAGCACTAAAAGCTCTACTTATTTTCTTCTTCTTCTGCATTCAACCTCTAGTTGATCATGTTTTAGATTTGGAGTCTGGTTGTGGTGATAAAAACTGCTATCTCTATCAAATCTTCTTCGGAACACCAAACCTTGACAGACAGTGTTTCTCAATTCGGCCAGTGCTTTTATCCTGGCTTCATTGCAGAGGGGGCAGAATTGCAGGATATGCTCTTTCTGCTTATAACAAGTGCGATTAGTAGAGCAGGATATACTCATCTTTTGCAAACACCAGGCTTCATAACAGTTTTCAGTTATTAATCAATACAGTTTCTGTACATATGACCTTCATTATATTCTTGTACTTAGGACATTCATTATATTCTTGTACATAGGACCTTCAATATATTCTTGTACATAGGACATTCATTATATTTTTGTAGATACATGTAGGACATTCATTATATTCTTGTACATAGGACATTCATTATCTTCTTGTACATAGGACCTTCATTATATTCTTGTATATAGGACCTTCAATATATTCTTGTACATAGGACATTAATTATATTCTTGTAGATACATGTAGGACATTCATTATATTCTTGTAGATAGGACATTCATTATATTCTTGTACATAGGACATTCATTATATTCTTGTACATAGGACATTCATTATATTCTTGTACATAGGACATTCATTATCTTCTTGTACATAGGACATTCAATATATTTTTGTACATAGGACCTTCAATATATTCTTGTACATAGGACATTCATTATATTCTTGTACATAGGACATTTATTATATTCTTGTACATAGGACATTCATTATGTTCTAGTACATAGGACATTCATTATATTCTTGTACATAGGATATTCATTATATTCTTGTACATAGGACATTCAATATATTTTTGTACATAGGACCTTCAATATATTCTTATACATAGGACATTCATTATATTCTTGTACATAGGACATTTATTATATTCTTGTACATAGGACATTCATTATATTCTTGTACAAAGGACATTTATTATATTCTTGTACATAGGACCTTCAATATATTCTTGTACATAGGACATTCATATTCTTGTACATAGGACATTCATTATATTCTTGTACATAGGACATTCAATATATTCTTGTACATAGGACCTTCATCATGTAAAATATCTTTTCTAGGGCCATATTAAAAAATAATAAATTTGAAAATTACTTCAGACCTTAGACATGTACCCAAGAGCAGCATGTACCAGTGAAGCACTAAAGGATGTACTTATAATAAGTACCATTAGTGGGGCAGGATACATTTGCCATTGGCTAACACCTCGTTTCATCATCTTTTTCAATGATTCTTGAATAGAGGTTCTCTCAATTTCACCTACATGTTACTTGGACTCGGTCATGTTTATAGATAAGATTTTAATCATAATAATAGTTATGCCATTTCACCTATATATTACTTGGACTCAGTCCTGTTTATAGATAAGGTTTTGATCATAATAATAGTTATGTTATTTCACCTACATGTATATATTACTTTGACTCTGTCCTGTTTATACATGTAGATAAGATTTTGTTCATAATAAAAGTCATGTCATTTCACTTATATATTCCTTGGACTCTTGTGTATAGAAATGGTGGCTATGTGCCTAGACTTGTATGGCTGCTAACACCGAGATAAACAAAAACAGATTAATCTATGCATGTAATACAATCTAACAAAAGTGTGAGATAAAAGCAACTATATTGATTAATAAATTCATATGGGATTCCATTAACCCAGTGACTTGAACTCATGACAGAAAATAGTTACAGTAAGCTACTCCAAATCCTCTTGATGAATACACAATGGAGATCAAACTAAACACAATACAGGGGTTGAATTTCACCAAGGCATTGAGGCATTTGCTTTGTTTCCCTGTCCCTTTCTGCAATGCCATCTCAATTTCACTTCTAATGAAGGCAAATATTGCTGTGCCATTTTCCCCCCGCTTACCCCTTAGGAAACACATTTGCCATGTCCCTGAGGAGTCCTTAAAATTACCTTGGCGGCCTCTTGATTCCTAGGAATCAAAGGCAATAATCGCCATGCCCCCCAAAGTTCAACCACTGATAGAACATACACATTTTCAAGGGTACAGTTATTCAATATACCCATCTTGAATTTGTTAGAATGATAGAATGAGAGATTGAATCATAAACTCTCAGGACCTGGCTCTGTGGTTATAAAACATTTGGAACCAATTTCATGTGTCTCGGTTACAGATACATGTAGGTTAGGGAAACTTATAGGTTAAAACTGGATTAAACTGAGGATCATTTCTTGAGTGTTTAGGCAAAACCTAGCAAGTCACATTTTGGTCAACTGTAAACATAGAATTACATGTAGTGTCATTTTTGGAGTTACAAGGTTTGGCCTCACCTTATAAAGCATAAGAAGTTAACAAAATATGAACAAAAATGAATATTTATGAAAGAAAGAAAGAATGTAAGTAAGAAAGAAAGAAAGAAAGAAAGAAAGAAAAGAAAGAAGAAAGAAAAGAAAGAAGAAAGAAAGAAAGAGAAAAAGAAAGAAAGAAAGAAAAACATCTGTTATCTACATGTACGTGTTCTATAATTTAGCAGCAGGTTTGTGTTAATGATATAGTAGAAATTTTTGTCCAGTTTTAAACATGCATGCACACACAAGCATATAACAATCTCGGCAATGTTAGGTTGGTTACTAGGTGCAATTCCATAAGGCATTCTTATTTACAGACTTGGTTTCTGAAGCTCAGTCTTCATTAACACAGATCAGTCTTCATTAACACACATCAGATTTACACAGAATGAAGAAATCTAAGCTATGATCAGTCTTAGGCCCAGTTTCTTGTTAATGGCTCAACCTCAATTTGTAGTTCAAACTGTGTTCAAAGCTGTTAAGAGGATAGCTTAGGCCCTCATAAATTAATTTTGTGTTTCGGGTCATCAAATCGTATGCGGAAATTATATTTATCTCAAACATTTTTTATAACAAAATCTTACTTGCATGAAAATTGTTTATTTCAACCAATTTAGAAGTAAATTAATTGGATATTTTGAAGAATGCATTGAAGTTGTCACTACTATTACACAAAATTTAACTGTCCTATACATACTCTCTTGAGTACAATTTCATCATGGTATTTAAGCTAATGTTAAAAAGAAACTCTGTATTGTGTTTTCCTGCCACCCTCATTGATTTTTAAACTTTGTGGGACTGAAAACACAAAATTAATTTATCATAGCCTTAAAAGTGAAGCAAGGCTGTACCATCAACAAGAAATCAGGCCCTAGATACCTAAGACACTTAAGATCAATCTTGATTAGTACATATTAGATTTACATTATTTCACAAACCATCTTAGCATGGTCTTAAATTACCTTCTTAGCCTAGATTGAAATACTCTGAGGGCTTGTACAGAAAAATTAAAATCATGATCTTGCAGACATAGAATGATTGCAGTGTTAGGATCTCTCTGAAGAATAGCCCATATTACAATAACAGCCATTTTAAACATTTTAAAAACCATAACTAATGCTGATTTGATGGAATCGTTTATTTTAATCTCGTGTTTCTGGTTTAGTGGACTATTTCTGAACAGGCTTAATAAGGTTCAAATCCCCTGGGAACAAACTGATTGACAATTTTATCAGAACATCAAGATAAAATAACATGATTCCTTCTCAGATTAACCCAATGCACACAATTTACAGAAGATTTCCTTTAAAAGTCCATTTAAACTCAACAAACACACGATCATTTTAATATAAATTCTAAATCCCACCAGAGTTTTTAAGCCTCGACTCAAACTAAAGTGATAAATATTGGTGCCACGATAATTAAAGCATGACCATGTACACGTAATGGCACCCAAATGCAATTTATTATATTTTGATTTTTAACATTTGTTAACCTTCATTGTGTCTTTGAAACATTGTTGGTTTAGACCAATAGGCAACTCTTTCCAGTTAGTAGCAAGCAACCCTTGCAATTAAGAAAATGTCCAGTATGGCAATTTTAGCATAAAGTATACTTTATTTTTAATTTTTAACATTTGTTAACCTTCATTGTGTCTTTGAAACATTGCTGGTTTAGACCAATAGGCAACTCTTTCCAGTTAGTAGCAAGCAACCCTTGCAATTAAGAAAATGTCCAGTATGGCAA